>CAJUYI010000614.1:32520-79718 GCA_910591695.1 Galerucella pusilla | reverse complement strand
AACTAAAGTTCCTACCGTGTGTCCCGCGACACGTTCTACCTTTTTTTATTTAGATTAGTGTCAGATGCCCAGGCTCCTTGGTATAAATATCAAGCTGAATAGTCGAAGAAAATATTCCGAGACCATGACATAGCTATTTATAATAGCATTCAATTCATGTAAAGCTAGTGCTGCTAAACTTTTTTTCCTTTTTTTGGAAACAATATTGTAGGTTTTGCCTGTTTGAATTACTTCGGAATTCGATTTGCTCACATAATCATCAATTTTCGTAGTGGAAGATAAACCAAATGTCTCTGTTTAATTAAGATTAAACAAAATGGTCGCTCATATTCCTCTGTTAACCTAAATAGACGCTCACATTACATATCATGTGACTTCAATTATGCAATTTTATAGGTACAGCCATGTGTGAATGAAATAATCGCTAATAGAGTGTGTTGATAGTCAAACAGAAAACAAAATTATGATTGGTTGATAACTGATATTTAATAGAGAAGAGAAATAATCATTGATATTCTAGAATTTTCAATAATTTTTGGATTGGATAGTATGTAAAATAGCTACTGTGTAATCGATTACAACCATATCCTGAAAATACCAGTTATTTCATTTTTTAAGAAAAAGTAGCTACTATTAGTAACAATTTCCAACAAATCGCTTATTGTCACGACCATTAATAACATCTGTTTCGTGCTGTTCATCAGGCACTCTGGAATATGGAAACTACACGAAAAGCTCATTTCGAGTTATTAATCGCAGTTTTTGTTTCGATGGTCGCGTAGACATGAAATTGAGATATTTGTTCGCTTCCTAATGATTTATGTTTGTGGTGTTGGATGTTGTTTTGCACCATAACTTGAGTTTGATTGCATTTAGGGACAAGAAAAAGTTTCATGAAATTGCCCGAAGAAACTGATAGAAAGTATAAATGGAAAAACATGGAAAGCTTGTCATTCTGTAAAACTTTGTTATTGCAAAAAAGTATTTTAAAGTATAAGTGGATATTAAGGTCTTTAAAACACGCGCAATTTTTCGAAATAGAGCAAGTGCTTCAAAGACCAGTTATCCACGAATACTTAACGCTATTTTTTTTATTGGTGCACTTTGAAATTATAAATACTGGTTTATAACTAATACAACAACAAGAAATGGAAATCATAGATGGAAATAAGAAACTAATTTGTATTTTGATGGAAGTTCAACCTTATTGAATTCTGTGAATGTCAATTGTATTAATTTAAATACCATTTCCTAAGATTTGAGAAATCGAAATATTAATATTTCAAACAATACCAAGGGCACTTTCCATTTTAATTTATAAATTTGACATTGTTAAATATTATTCGAATAAAAGTTTTGACGTTACAAACTACTTCTGTCAGATCAATAATAAAAAAATTGTCATTTATGCCCGTTTGTAATTATCAATGTTTTAGTACAAGTTTTAGTCAATTTTTTTGGGATCCTAAATATAGGACACTAAAATATTGACAAGAAAAAAATGTTTTTGCAATACACCATGTTTTAGTCACTTATTTAGGTTGTGATTATGCGCACTGAGCAGTATGATTTTGTTAGTAACCTGTCACTTTTCAGATTTTAGCAAAGAATTTGAATTTTTTCATTAAATAGGTATCAGACAACAATGGACACAGAATTTTTATTTTTAGCAGCAGCAACTCTCATTAAATTAATATAGTAGTAGTTAGGAATTATATAAGAAAGAGAAGCCCTCATGTGCTTATTTTTAAATTGAGAACTTTTACCTATGTAAAGACAAGGTCTTTCTTCATGTAGTTCAATAAGTCGAAGTACTTGATCATGAGACCACTACATTTTTGATATTCAAAATAGCTCAAACGAAAAACTCTCACATACACAACATTCTCACCCCTCAATAAACGATATAATATATAATCTTTGAATGAAAGTTGGTTATGTAACAGAACCAGTGTCACGACCATCATGAAAAATAAAAAAAATTAATAACCTTAAAATAAAGCTTACCCTATATGTTTGCCCCAAGTTGTCATTTAATTGATAGAAAATAGAACTGGTTCTATAAATATTTCCTATCAATTAAAATTGAACAAAAATAGTACAGGTGTCGTCAATTTCAAAACTGAAAAATTGATGATAAATGTGTATGTACCCATTTATCCTTTATTTAGGATCCTAAAAAACTGACTAAAACTCGTACTAAATCATTTATAATTACAAACAGGCATTAGACATGATTTAGACCATAGATTTAGACTTCGTTTCTCGAGTTGTTGATGTTGCCACGGTAACTTTAAAATACGCGCGTTTTTTAAAGTTCGATTTAAACACGCTGAGGCGTGCTTTAAATGGGTAGAATGGTTCACCAATAAAAAAGACATAAGTTTTAAACTTGGATTCCATGAACTTTTCATTTTAGATGGAGGGGACACAGAAATTCTACCATAATGTAGATACAAATCGTTTCCAAAATGAACGAATCGGGACTTATCGTTAGCTTAGGGAATAATTAAGTAATTTTTGATGTTTTTATACAGGGGCTGTGCTTTTTATGCGACTAGTATGTACATGCGTTCAAGACTCTTGTCCCCATTTTTAATATTGACTACATATTATACGATCTAAGGATTTTTATTTTTAACAGATACAGAAAACAGTATCAAAATGTACGGTCCTTTTTCTCAGAAAATATGGAATTACATTAAAATTATCTATAAAAAGTGTTTTTGCGCGATCGATCATTTTTGTTTATTTACAGCACCGGTTGTCAGGACGGTAGGTTGTGTTTACTGGTTTCTAAGTCTAACACGTCGGTAAGTGATTTACTTACCGTTCAGACGTCGGTAAGTAATTTACTTACCGACGTCTTAGCCCTACATACATTTAAGTGGTCCTAAATAATATATTACTTCATTCATTACACGAAAGGAACCAAAAAAATAAGATCTATATTTTTTTAAAGAACAGAAACGAACAGAACAATATAAAAAGTGATAAATAGCATGAAAACAATTTCACCAAAATGCAAATTATATTTTAAACTGATCGAGAAGTATAAATGTCACTTTTGCCATTCCGCTCATTTCGAAGAAATTTGAATTATATTTTAAACTGATCGAGAAGTATAAATGTCACTTTTGACATTTCGTTCATTCCGAAAAAATTTAAATTATTTTATTCGAAGTTTATTTCAATACGATCGCGCAAAAAATGGTATAAGCATGCCGAACGTTAAGGGTAATACCGGTCTACAGCAAAATGGGAGGCTTCGCTACGCTCAGCCTCCAAACATTGCTGTCGACCGGTAAACAACCCTTACCGTTCTTGATACTTAATATACTATAATCGTTTGTGGCAACAAAACGGAAAAGGCGCCTTGTGACTACTCTAAACGGGAAAGCAAAAGGCAAATTATTCAAGGTCACAGAAGATGAAAGTGAAAGATTGCTTCCAGGGTATATACAGGAGGTCCCTAATTAGATGGATGGATGGTTTTGTGTAAGGAGGGTACCTCGAAAATAATGGGAAATAGAAAAAAGTACCCAGTTGATATATTTTTTGTACATCCAGATCTTGAGTCAGCTGTTTTATTTCCGAGATGTAGTGTGATTTTCGAAAATTACCGAAATAGCCAATAGATTTGAAATTTGAAATTTGAAATACATACTAATTAAGTACAGTTTACAAAAGAATGAAGAAATGATAGTTATTTATCATACAAGTGCGTGAAGTTATACTTTTGCTCACGAGTTGCGAAAATGCAAGGCACGAACGTAGCGAGTGTATGAAGACAAAATGAAAAAAATGTGCTTTGAAGGGGTTAAAAAAACATAGAAACAAATTTTCTATAAACAAATATATACCTACACAACGAATTCTAATTCCAGGTGGTTTGCAATCCGAAGAAATGTATTCTTCTTGAGGTTCTTCCATTTAAAATTAGTTTAATTGAAATTTTAAATATAACAGTAAATATGTTTCACTATGTCTGACACTTCTGTCAAATTTACTGACAACACAAAAGCTTATACAACAAACGACTGAATTCAAGGCAACTAGATAATTACGTAGCTAAAAAATAGTGTTAAAATGAACACCCCATTTGAAAAGCATTGGTCATTTAGGCACGCTTTTGGGTGTTATAATGAAAGTCCCATATAAAAAGCGTTGTTCATTTACGCACGCTTTGTAACGTACGTATAATGAATGACTTCACACATTTTTTTGGTTCGTAATAGTCATTTAAGTAAAAAGTCCCGAAAGTGATATTTCACGGGATGAATAGGCAGTTTCCAGGGCGTGTCGTAGGCGAGTCCTGGAAGCCTGCGAGTCCCGTAAAATCACTTTCGTGTAGCGTTACGTACAATATTTTTTTTGCAGCTGTTAGTAGATAAAATATCAAAAAATAATAGGAATAGGTACTATAAATATCACTTATGTACATTAATAATTGTACAATTATAACAGTTAGCAGCTTCACTGATTTCATGTGGAATAATTATTTCCTCGTCACTTTCGTTGTCGATTTCCATTTTTGGATCGGAAAATTGAAAATACAGTTGAACTATCAACAAATTTATTTTGACAAGCGATGTCATAATAAAAATTCCGTAAATGTCATTGCTAAGGCCGCCTACATAGATATTGAAAATTATTCCGAAAGTAAAAAAATCGTCCCCAAAGGAAAACAAAACATTCCGAAAATAGCTACTTTCGGTACGATTCGTGTAAAGTTTGATCTTCGATTTAATAAATCATACCGAAAGTTCTATTTTCGGGACGGCTGCAGAAAAATGACTAATTTTAAAGGTGGTCGTAAATAAAAGAATTCAATTCGCTTAAATCTTAATTATATATGATGGACCCAATGACAATACAATATAGTAATAAAATATAGAGTGTTCTATTTTAGAAAATAAATAAATTTGATCTGGAATTGATTTTGAAAAAAACTAAAAAACAGACTCTGTAGCAAATCGAACTAAAAAGTGGGAAATATCTCTTAATTTAAGAATAAGATTATTCGCGAATACCTGTTATTATTGCAATACCGTGGGGTGCTCAATCCCGATTGTTATAGTTTCTTAGTAGTTTTATTTCGAAATACAGAGATGGTATATAAATATAAATGTACTTTTACCACAATAACAATAAACGTCCCGTTAATCACTCTATTCCTAATTTAATTTTTTTTTACTTTTTAGTTCGATTACCTATAAAGCGTGTTTTTTTTTAAATTATAATTTATAATTTTTTCTCTTATTTTTTTTTTTGGAAATCAAACCACAATAATGTTTTTATACTTTTTATGAAAACATTATTGTGGTTCGAGTCCCAAAAAATAAGAGGAAAAAGATTAAGTAATGCCACAAGGAACATATAGGTACTGTATAATCTTTTTATACGATCACCTGCAAAATTAGACATTCACGAACCAAAAAAAATGTGTGAAATCATACATTATACATACGTTAAAAAGTGTGCGTAAATGAACAACGCTTTTTATATGGGACTTTCATTGTAACACCCAAAAGCGTGCGTAAATGACCATTGCTTTTTACATGGGGTTTTCATTTTAACACTCTTTTTTAGCTACGTGATTATCTAGTTGCCTTGAATTTAGTCGTTTGTTGTATAAACTTTGTGCTGACAGTAAATTCGACAGAAGTGTCAGACATAGTGAAAAATATTTGATACTAATATTATTACCAATTATCAATAATTACGGTTAGGTGAATGTAAACATTCCATGGCATGCTTGTGTCTTAACAGATTCATGCTACGTCGACCACCGTGAAATGTAGTGTAGTGAATTAGTAAAATTAAAATATCTCGAAAATCGTTAATATTTTGAAGTTCAAAGAAGTATAGCTTTTTTACAGAAACGATGGGGCTATCCAAATTAAATAAGTAAGTTGTAAAATAATAAGCGATAAAAAATTTGTAGCTGAATTCATCCAATTCATATGGCGCATGTGGCGACATCTACGAGTTAACTCAAATCCTCTCACACATTCTTGTTAACCCTTACAAAAATAGTTCATACCCAATTTTCGAGTCATTATGTAGAAAATTAGCTGATCTATTAACAAAAATCTATTTTATTTTCTTCATCCTGTACCTCAGTAATGAGCAGGCTAAGACCCATTATTGTTCATGGAAATATTATTATTTTGGCCTTCTGAACGTAGATTTACAATTTGGCCCATTAGTTATGAATCACCCTGTATATGGGAAATACAGTAACAAAAGTCCTTGGGTAATAATTATTTTTAACAGCAAAACAAAAAATATATTTCGATTATTTTTTAAACGATCCTTTCAGCCAATCCCAATGAGAAAAAAATTAATATCGATCAATAGCATCAAAATTACACTGATAATTTGCTAGTAGCAAATTACAGCGATTATTTTTTTCACTTGTCAAAATCTGATATTTTGATGGTTTTAACCAATAGCGATACATTATTCTAGCCAATCATTCGGTATTATACAGATAATTCTGCTTCCTCATCGATAAAACCTTGTTTACATCGAAACGTCAGAATTTTACTGTGAATATGTCAGTATTGACAACTAAAAGTGCTCCGAAGTTTATTGAAAAATAAACACAAACCGATTCAGTGCCACCACCCAAGAGAATATTGAACATTTAATACATTTGAAAAATGAAGCAAAATCCTTTTAAATTGTTGAAAAAAATAATCTTCCCAAATACAACTCGTTCTTCAAATTTTATCACATACTTAATTTTTTATTTTCATCACTCAAACTTGCTTATTTGAGGCAAAAACATTCAAACAAACCGAATTTAGATAAAATCCCTCGTCCTAACGGACTCGTGATTTTATCAATCGGTTTGTTTTCATATTTTTGCCAAATAAATAAGTTTTCGTGGAAAAGAAAAAATGATCGATAAAATTTGAAACATTCGTGGTATTACCTTTGACAATTTAATCCATGTATAAAAAATCGAATATGCCACAGTGCAATTGTCACTTTGACAGCGGAAAAAGTTAGCTTTAACTGTTACAGCGACAAATACACTAGTGGTTTTTTAACTTATTCATTTGTTCATCAATATCACTGTTCCTAGTATGAATTTCAATAACTGCGTTTCTAATAATTGTACATTAAAATAAAAATGTGTTTATTTTTAATGTTTCATAAATAAAGTTTGCATTGATATGTTTCCAAATTTCTCATTCATTAAATTGTCCTGCCGAAGCCGAATTACACTCGAGGTTTGTATTGATATTGGGTAAATTTGTGTTGTTCAAATTTTAAACTGTTTCTTTTAGCAATTTGAGTCGAATATCTGTCAACCTGTCAACCCTTTCTCATTAAACAACCCAAATTTACCCGATAAAATAAAAACCACTTGTGCAATTATAAGTGATTATTTTTTTCACTTGTCAAAATCTGACATTTTGGTGGTTTTAACCAATAGCGATACATTATTCTAGCCAATCATTCGGTATTATACTGATAAATTATGCTTCCTCATCGATAAAACCTTGTTTACATCGAAACGTCAAAATTTTACTTTGAATTTGTCATTATTGACAACTAAAAGTGCTTCGAAGTTTATTGAAAAATGAACACAAACCGATTGAGTGCCATCACCCAAGAGAATATTGAATATTCAGGTAATACAAAATGTTTAATTGTTGAAAAAAATAATCTTCCCAAATACAACTCGCTCTTCAAATTTTATCACATAACTTTTTATTTTCATCACTCAAACTTGTTTATTTGATGCAAAAACATTCAAACAAACCGAATTAAGATAAAATCCCTCGTCCTAACGGACTCGTGATTTTATCAATCGGTTTGTTTTCATATTTTTGCCAAATAAACAAGTTTTCGTGGAAAAAAAAATTATCGATAAAATTTGAAGCACTCGTGGTATTACCTTTGATAATTTTTTCACGCTGTTTGATTGGATCTTCGTTTGAATGAATGCGTGAGCCATTGTGTACCGGACATTTGTCAGTGTCATTTTTATTTGACGTTAAAATTTTCCTGTCAGTTAACCTGTTTAATAGAGATACTTTATTTGCTTAACATTTTTCCAAATTGTTTGAAAAATAATCACGCCGAATTATATTCGTGGTAATAATTTTTTTTAAATAATTTTAACCAGATTAGTACTCGTCTTTGTTACAATGAGGAAATCCCACTCGCGGACTTCGTCCACTATTTCCATAGCAACAGAGATTCGTGCATCTAGTTGAAATTATTAAAAAATAACCACCACTTGTGTAATAACTGTTGATTATTATTCAAATATGTTGAATAAAATAAAAATTAATTTACCCGTTATAAAGAATTCTGTGAGAGTAATGAAAAATGAGCACTTGGACACCAATCCTACGCTCAAAATTCTGGTATTTCAGTACATTCGTATTAACTACTTATTGGGAAAAAAGTAGGAGATAATCTTCCAGATATACTCTTTCATCCCAGCGTAAGTGTGCAGGGTGAAAACACAGACTCTATAGTGGAGCGTGAAAGGCCCGTTTAAGTCCGCGTTTGATGCAGCTGCATTTTCAAAACATGTTGCATGGAATGTTCATTTCATTTCCATTGTTATTTGTAAAAAAAAGATTAATTATGTTTACTATCTTTATTCGCATCAAATTGTGAATGACTACAGGTTTTCGTTAACATCACAGTTACGGAATAGGTGTTAATGGTGTAGTTGAATATTCATCTGAATGCGCCTTAACACAAGCGCAATTTGTATAACTAGCTATCAATCTTCTAAGCTGGCTCAATTTACATGTATCTTCTGCCAAAATACATTGAGTTTCTTCTTGATCATCAATTATTTCTTGTACTTGATTATCTATCAAAGCAATGTTCTTTGTGTTTTGTTTGATTATGTTGATTTCTTTAGTCTGTTGTTTTTCTAAAGTATCAACGTCAATTTCGATTTCCTTGATTTCTTCAGAATTGTCTTGGAGCTCTTCTATTAGTTCATCGAGGTCTTTACATATCGTCACCAGCTTAACTTTCAAGTTTAAGATTTGCTTTCCATTTTCTTCTAGTTTGCAAGCAATTTCGTCGATCAACTGATTACAGTCACATTTCGGTGCCAAAGCTACAAAAAGTGGGTATTTTATTAAATCTATCGAGTTAATTATTGCATGTAAGACACTTACCTTCTAAGTTAATTCTATCTTCTCCAGTTACATAAGGTGTGATGTATCCAAACAAGAAATATACCAGGAAGGAAATGTAGATGTACTTCATGTTTGATGTTTATCTTAGAATGATCTGAACTGTAATGATAATTTTAATTGCGAAAACTCTTTATTTATATTCAACGGTGTGCTATTTTGTTTGCTTGGTGATTTATCGTGAGGTGTTTTTGTAAATATTTTGTTTGAATGGGGGTTAATTGTTGAAAATAATTTTAAATTACATCTCAAAACATATTGTTCTTCCTGAATCTCATTTTGATTTCTCAAGTTTTTGGTAAGTTGAGCCAAACAATTCATTTTCATGCGTTGTAATTATTGTCTTGGCAATATCTTAGTAACTACTCCTTCTAGGTGTGGAGTGAAGAACTGAAGAATAATTTCTCGTTTTTCTATGAAAATGTACTGTTATAGTACCAAAATATTTAAATATTCGTAATCATTGGATCATTTAGCGTATCTTTGCTCTCGTACTTTTCTCTCTATTTTGTAAAATAGTTGGTAGGGGTGAGTGGGAAAGCTGACTGTTTTATTGTTTATTGTGGAAGATTACATTCAACTCAAAAATAAGAGCAGAAATTATAAAATTTTGATAAGTAAATACCTAAATTTCAAGATGTCCAGGTTTGAAACCTTAAATTTAACTGAAACATTTTATCTTCATGCACATGTTGAATTGCATCGTTATTGAAATATTAAGTAACAATGTATTTATTTAAAAACTCACATCTCTCGCAGAAGTAATAGGAATTAGCGGTCCACCGTTATCTCGTTATCTATCAAAATATTATATTAGGGATGCTACCATCTCCTTGCAACCACTTGATGAAGACTCATGCATTGCGACTCAGTGTTCGATACTCTCTTTCAAATAGTTATGAAAATAACAGATTATATCTATTCTAGTGAGCTCAGTGCAATGAAAATGGACAATACCAAATTGAGGCATGAAGTTATGATTGTTGCTAGTCCAGATTCCAAAAATAAAATGGCACGTAAATGTAGAGTGACTAAAAGTGACGATGAGGAGGTTTTTAATGTCGGAATAGCACGAAAATATATTTTTATAAGATTCCACATGACGAATTCCAATCCTTCATGCGGTATCAAAATGAAAATTGCTTAAGCCAACCTGTCGGGAAAAGCCCGATTTCTTCAATTTCAAGAAAAATTTCTAAACTCTGTGACTTTTGAGAAGTATACTGGACACACCATTAGAAGAACGTCGTCCATTATATTAGCGAATACTGGAGTTGATGTCCTAGCTCTCGAGCGTCATGTAGATCTGCAACTATTGCGGAGAGTTATGTAGCGGAGAGGGTCAACAATAAAAAGGATGCTGCAAGTAAATTTTTGTGTTATATAACAAAGCCAGAAGAATTCTGCAGTACTTCAAGAGTAACAAAAAACTTGGTTAGGGATTGAGAAATTATATTCATACAACTTGAGCAAAAACGAGAGAACATTTATCCAAATTTTGTATATAATATTCATAATAATTATGATTATTGTACTAGAGTTTGTTCAGTCATCCTTTGCCGTTACGTCATAATGGGTGACGTATTCTGCTGTTTTACGTATGTCTTATATTACTAGAATTAGGCAATCCAGACCACGTGATCTTTTCAATATGGCGGCGACGGTCAAACATTGGAATCAGTAACGTGTCAGACCTATGCGTGTCAGTTTTGTCCTTTTATCTCTGCGATTCTTTCTCTCAACATCTGCAGCCCTTTTTTTTACTTTCTGAGGCACATGTCCCATATGTTGATATGGTACCCAGTCAGGGTGGTCTTTATCTTCGGCAGCAGGTTTGCCTAAAATAAGTTAATACCTACTTGAGTACAAATTACGTATACTAGGAGTCTAGGAGCTAGAAAAGTTGATATGCTATTCAAGATAATATTTGATAAGAAGCCTACCAGTTATAAAGTGTCTACTGCAAACTTTCTGGTGTTTCAATATAGATTTGGTCAGATCGTCTCTCTTTTATTGCCGTAATCCATGCAGCCCTGCGAAGTTTGGTCAAATCGTTTTTCTCCGTTAAAAACCTGTGTTTTGTCTCTGCGGGAACGCGATAAAACGAAACTTCATCACGATTAGAACGGCTTCCACAACCAACCACAATACATATCGAAGGCATTTCACAAGACAAACACTTTACTATTCAAAAATCACAATTTACAGCCAAAAAACAGAAAGAAAACCAATGGATAAACAAACACTCAGACACAACTTTGTTATTTGTGTGACCGTCGCCGCCATATTGAATTTATTTTGACTGATCGATGGATTGCCTAATGCTATTTTACATTCAACCTCAAAATTATAATCAATGACATATGTTAAGAATTGTTTTCAAAATAACTGTCAAAAGTAACAGAAAGAATTTATGTCGACCTTAGATAAGAAATATGTTAATTACGTCAAAATTCCGTCTCATCCATTTCATGAATGAGAGAGCAAGCTGGACAATGTGTATGAGGTAACGGCAAAGGATGGCTGAACAAACTCTATTATCAATTGATATAAATTAATAAGATATAGTACATTCAATAGCCTTCTTGGTGTGCGTCATCGTTTGTGACGTATATCCGGGCTTTGGGTAAAACGTTTATTTTATTTGCTATTTTGACATATTTTGACCAGGAACGCGTATTCAGCCAAATTCGGAAAGGCTATGAAATAAATAATTGCCAGCTTTTTTTAACTGGTAATAATAGAATTTTCAAAATGTTGATGTTTTTTCTTCTATCGAGGAATATTGTTGTATTATTTGAATAAATGAGTATAACAATACGATTAATATTCACCTCGCATAATTAATAATTGACCGTACATTACAAAGTACAGACCTGACGATAACTGTCAGTTGTACAAAAAAAAAAAGACGTAAGGCACATTGCTGCTACAAAAGGTACGTCTGCATTCTATTTTGAATGATTCAATTTCTCCCGATACCTTTTGGGTAATTGTTACTTACGCCCTTCAAAACAGTGTAAAAATGCGTTGTTTACAATATAGAGACAAGAAAAAATATTTCCTAATCGTTTAATTCCAGTGGCTTCCACAGTCGCCAGGGGGAGTTTTCAATTTTTTTCGAAGCGATGCTATATTTTCTAATGTGATATTATTATGAACTACGCCCACTAGCAGTGGAGTGGGAAACTGAATAATTTCCAGCACTTTCTTGTATGCGAGTCTTTTATATAGATTATTTTTCTCTAAGCTGTACGATAGATGATGTTTGAGATCAAACACCCTATGTAGCTTCCAAACGTACTGTGTTCTATGATATATGTTTAAAACTGCCAGTGGTTGTCAAATTTATAATTTTGGGGGCTCAAATGCTCGAAATCTAGACTCTATAGATAACAGCCATTCGTCGCCTCTACTATTTGGTTCTCCAATGATCAATGGCTGGATATGAGCGAAAGCGGTACTTAGTTACTCAATCTCTATCTTATGTATCTTTCTCAGTTACTGAGTAATGGTGCAATTCATGGATATGATAATTCAGAGACCTAAGGACATGATTCATGCCCGGCTGCACCAACCGACCGTAAAAACAGTCGATACAATAACCGTTGATCGACCGATTAATTGATGATTCTCCGATTTTTCAAAATAGCAGTTGCCCCAGAAAAATTTACAGTTGGTATTTGAACCGACCGTTGAATGTGAAGTGAAGTGAGCGTTTGAACTTTAACCTACATTATACGTATTGTCAATGTCACATGACATATAAAATGGAAAGAAAAAAGAAGAGAAATTGAATTTAAAAATAAGTATGGTTGCAAATTTACTTCAATTGTAATTAATTTATGTAATACTACATTTGTATTATATATAATTGAAGTTAGCTCAAAATATATTTGTTACATTCGAATTTCAAAAAAAACTGTTAATCAAATGAATTTGTAGGTAATGCATTCCCATTTCGTTCCAATTCAAAATCTTGATGTTCAACTTCAATTTTATTTTTAATATGTTGATCCCAATCAATTTCAAAAATGTTATCGTTTTCTATTGCTAAATTATGTAATACAGATGTGCCAATGATTACCCTTAATACATTTTCAACCTATATTTGCATTATCACAGATAAAACAGGAAAGCGTCGTTTCCAAATATTTCAATATCGTTTCTAGTAGATACTAATATGTGAGTTTTGATAATTATTTTGGGATTGTGTTTAGGGGTTACCCTGTGGTGTCATTAAGTGGTTTGTGCACATGTACCCTCCGTTGCCTATCAAATCCCGGATAGCTTGCTACTATATCTGGAATCTTCAATTTAATATCACCAATCAGTTGCACATTGATGGAAAATCAGCCCTCACGATTTCTATTAACAAAATCTTTATATGGGTGCAGTCAATTGCTCAGACAACACCAGGAAATCTAGCAACCTTTAAACTGCTGTTTTACCACACCAATTTCTTCATTTGTTCTAGACATTCCACTTAATAAAGCTATGTAGTACCCTACTCGATGCACTGTTCTACACACTGTGCTTTTATGTATGTTAATAATATGATCACCGAGCACTTGTTGAAATCAATCTGTGGCATAGTACCTCTTAACGTTATTAATAATTGATTCATAGAATTAACTGTATAAACCCTCACTTCGTGGAATCTACTCATCATATGGTTTTAAATGAAAACTAACTGTTTTTAAATGACTCCACAATATATTCGTAAAAATCTGTAAATTGCAAGTAAATTGACAATTGTTTCGATATAAATATCATCATCAGAATGACAGAAGTTACTTTTGACATGATGTATACTTGATATATATTTGGCTAGTCCAAATAGTGCCCTATCTAGTGATTGACTTAATATATATGAATAGAAAAAAGAAGAAGATTTTACAAATAGTAGCTTTGATATTATTAGCCCTATGGGGATATTCTGGATATCTTTGTCCCATTTAAGATCAGTATAACTGTGCAATGATATAGGAAACCAGGAAAACTATATCTGCTGATCTTTACAATTATTACTTAAGAAGACAGTTTAATAATGGAGAACTTCCTAGATTCAGCTGTTCATTGAGGACTTCATATTGTGGGTCTGTTAAGTGTCTTCTAATTTCTAATTCTTCAAGGAAGTCCAGTTCTTGCTTCTTATCACAAACATGTAGTATTTCTGGTTCTGTGTTAGGTGTTACTGAATGTTTAGTGTCAAGTAGGTGTTTTGCATAATGTGATTTATCTGGTTGTTTTAATCTGTATGCTCGTAAGTGTTCATTGTACCTAATTTCAAAATTACGACTGGTTTGACCAAGATAGACAGCATTACAATCCGGACATTTAAGTTTGTATATCCCAGATTTTCTTAATGGGGTTATTTTTGTTTTTACATTTAGCAAATTTCTACCTACATTGTTTTCTGTTTTAAAAGAAATTGTTGTATTTGTTGCTGAAGATATTATCTTTGAAATATTATTGGAAATATTACCAGCATAAGTGATGGTTTTGTAATTTGTTAATTCTTTAGTTTGTTTAGGAAATATTAGTTGTAACGCCATCTTTTTCTCTTTTCTATTAAGTAATTTATTTATTAAATGTAAAGGATAACCATTGGATGTGGCTATTTGTTTAATTGTATTAATTTCTCTATCAAAATTAAATTTGTTCATAGGAACCGAAAATGCTCTATGAATCATCGAATTGTATGCTGCTAGTTTATGTGACATGGGGTGGTTGGAATCATATGGTATAGTCACATCAGTATGTGTTGGTTTTCTGTAAATTGAAAAGTCCAGTACATTATTGACTTTTTGAATTTTTAAATCAAGAAAATTAATTGAGTTATTTTCTTCAACTTCTAGTGTGAATTTAATTTTTGGGTGTAAATTATTAATATAATTGAAAAACATATTTAATTGTCGTTCACTACCTACAAAACACGCTAATATGTCATCTACATACCTATACCAAAATAAAATATTTTTTGAAATATTACATTCAAAGATCTTTCTTTCCAAACTGTCCATAAAAATGTTTGCCAAAATTGGTGATATGGGGCTTCCCATTGGTAAACCTTCATTTTGAATATATACCTTACTATCAAAAGTGAAATAGTTCTGATTAATACAAACATCAAATAAATTAAGTATGTCTGATATTATTCCCGGATGGATGTTTTTATCCTCTAGCAACTTTCTTACAAGTGTTATGCACTCTTTTGGCGGAATTTTAGAGAACATATTGGTAACATCAAATGAAATGAGTTTAGAGTTTCCTTGTAAGTTGTATGTTTTCAATTTTTTGATTAGTTCTATGGAATTTTGAATTGAGTATTTAGAAATACATCCATAGTCATTGAGTATATTATTTAGTCTTTCAGCTAACTTATTATTAGGTGTATTAATGTAAGAAACTACAGGTCTAATTGGTTTCGAATCTTTGTGTAACTTAATTGTTCCATATAATTGTGGAGATTGTGGATTCTTATTTATTAAGTATTTCTTTTCATAGTCATTGAAAACATAATTAGAATTATTAACAATCTCTCTTACTGCATTAGATCTTTGAATGTAATATTTCAAAAAATATTTTATTTTGGTATAGGTATGTAGATGACATATTAGCGTGTTTTGTAGGTAGTGAACGACAATTAAATATGTTTTTCAATTATATTAATAATTTACACCCAAAAATTAAATTCACACTAGAAGTTGAAGAAAATAACTCAATTAATTTTCTTGATTTAAAAATTCAAAAAGTCAATAATGTACTGGACTTTTCAATTTACAGAAAACCAACACATACTGATGTGACTATACCATATGATTCCAACCACCCCATGTCACATAAACTAGCAGCATACAATTCGATGATTCATAGAGCATTTTCGGTTCCTATGAACAAATTTAATTTTGATAGAGAAATTAATACAATTAAACAAATAGCCACATCCAATGGTTATCCTTTACATTTAATAAATAAATTACTTAATAGAAAAGAGAAAAAGATGGCGTTACAACTAATATTTCCTAAACAAACTAAAGAATTAACAAATTACAAAACCATCACTTATGCTGGTAATATTTCCAATAATATTTCAAAGATAATATCTTCAGCAACAAATACAACAATTTCTTTTAAAACAGAAAACAATGTAGGTAGAAATTTGCTAAATGTAAAAACAAAAATAACCCCATTAAGAAAATCTGGGATATACAAACTTAAATGTCCGGATTGTAATGCTGTCTATCTTGGTCAAACCAGTCGTAATTTTGAAATTAGGTACAATGAACACTTACGAGCATACAGATTAAAACAACCAGATAAATCACATTATGCAAAACACCTACTTGACACTAAACATTCAGTAACACCTAACACAGAACCAGAAATACTACATGTTTGTGATAAGAAGCAAGAACTGGACTTCCTCGAAGAATTAGAAATTAGAAGACACTTAACAGACCCACAATATGAAGTCCTCAATGAACAGCTGAATCTAGGAAGTTCTCCATTATTAAACTGTCTTCTTAAGTAATAATTGTAAAGATCAGCAGATATAGTTTTCCTGGTTTCCTATATCATTGCACAGTTATACTGATCTTAAATGGGACAAAGATATCCAGAATATCCCCATAGGGCTAATAATATCAAAGCTACTATTTGTAAAATCTTCTTCTTTTTTCTATTCATATATATTAAGTCAATCACTAGATAGGGCACTATTTGGACTAGCCAAATATATATCAAGTATACATCATGTCAAAAGTAACTTCTGTCATTCTGATGATGATATTTATATCGAAACAATTGTCAATTTACTTGCAATTTACAGATTTTTACGAATATATTGTGGAGTCATTTAAAAACAGTTAGTTTTCATTTAAAACCATATGATTCATAGAAGTCACTGCGTTATTTTTTTTCGGAACGTATTGAATATTCTCCAATAATTTACCATAGCTGGTTGACTGTTTCTTTACAGAAACATTATCTTGCTTTAAATTGTTTTTTGTTTGATAAATTGAATGGGTCACATCTCGGTCTTTTGTGTAATGTGTAATTTTCCGTAATGTTTCAATCGCAATGTGATACCACCTATAAATAATTTTGAAAATATTGCCGAATCCGTTCAAACTCCACAAAATCGAACAAATGTCATTAGAAAAATAGCGAGGTTATTACCAAAAACTGTCCGTATTTGCAATTATCGCCCGAAAACGGTCGGTTAATTCTATCCGTAAAATCAATCGATTAACGGACAGCTTTTGGGTGGTGCAACACGAAAGCTACGATTTACGGTTGATCGGCCGATTCAACGGACTGTTTTTTAGCTGGTGCAACCGGGCATAAGTATCGTTTCTAAAAGCAGAAATTGAATGGCTGAACGTAAATAATAATGGTAACAGTATTGAAGCAATAGACCCTCGCTCCAACACTAATATAATCCAATAATATTAATGTTCTTGACAAGTAAAACGAGAGAATTGCAAAATACACCGATCTTGCAGTTGAGCTAGGACAGGTGTGGTATGCAGAGAAAATAGTGGTGATGCCGGCCATCGTCTCATCAACGGAACTAACTTACAAAACTCTACAAGACAGACAAAATTTCTAATCAGTTTTCCATAAGGGATCCAAACATTGGGTCGAACAAGTGCAGAAGGTGTCAACAAACAACAGAGACGATACAACACATTACGCCGGGATGTTCAGCCATAGATAACATTGATTTTACCTACGCAAGCACAATCAACTTTGCAACATCAGAAGTTACCCAACAAATTTGGTTTAGTTAACACTTAATCCCATTTGCGCTTACACATACCAGCAAGAGCTGAGCAAGTGTATACCTGAGGTGATAATAATAATAATAATAATAATCACATAATAATCCTGACTGACTCATTTGGAATTCTGACGTGGAGAAAAACAGAGCTGGAATATATTCAAAGAGCAGCGGTACCATGATGACGAAACACAAATGTCACCCACCACCCGACATTATCAGTTATTAGGAACACACTACCAAAAAAACAGGTAGGGAGAGCTCTAACGGACATAGTTAATTTACATCACAGACAGTTATCTAAACTCCAAGAATTTTTCATTGGCAAGGCTCAAACGTAAGAGCTAATTCCCAAAACTCTACAAGACAGCCTCACCAAACTAGGTATTCACAAAATGCATACATCGATATGCAGAAGACTGTCATTTTAAATACTTTCCGTAAATTTATAAATATGCGATTGCTGAGCCTAATCCCGTTTGCGTTTACACACGCTCAGGATAGGTGAATATCACCAGCCAGGGCTGAGCAAGGGTATACTTGAAATGATAATAATAATTACACGAAAATAGGATCGTTTACTAAAATTTTTAAATCATTTTTAACTGTCGTAAAACAAAGTTCTAAGGATAAAAATATGATTGTGAAAATTTCATGTCAGTAGAATATGTCGTTCTCCCAATATAACCAATTAAACAAGCATACCGTAGCGGGGCGTAGAGTATGACTGTGACGTCACCGCTTATGAAAGTTAATGTGCACAAACATTACACTTCTGACTGTAACGTGCCTCGCGTAGAATTTATTTATTTTGAATTACTCGCAAAATTTTGTGTGAATAAAATAAAATGTGTGGACCTAATTTTAAAAAAGCAGACATCTTCCAGAAGTGGACTTGTTAATTATTATGGAGCTTTTTAATCAAAAACACGAGTTTATTAAATTATAATTTTATACTATATGACACATCGTTTTTGGCTGTTTTCCGGCAAGAGTGATTAAAATGTGAATATTTTAATGAATACATGCCCTCTCAAATGATAAACAGATGTTTTATTTTATTCCTGGTCTGGTGGACAAAGTTACGGAGATAACGCTATAGGTTACTCAGTAACAAATTGCAATTTTATTAACCGCAGACTGCCCAATTAAAGGAGCTTCTCCAAATGCTATTTATGATGAATGCGTAGTGGAAATTGAGTCACCAATGTTGAAAAAAACAAGAAAAACTTATTTTGATGAAGCAGGTAATATTAGTTCCAAATGTTTACATCAGATTCAAATGCACATGCACCTCACTGGTAAAAAAAGCGATATTTGTTAGAGCTGATCCGGACTTTGAATCAAATAAAGTAATTTCTTTTAAAACATAATATACGCCAGTTTTGTTGATGATTTACTGAAAAAGATTACCTGTTTTTTGGAAAAAAAAGCAGTACCTATCTAATAAAATTTAATTTGTGAAGAGCTGATCCATTATTTTATTGAATAATTTTGAACATTAATAACACCACAAGCTATAAAAACAATATCATCTACGTATTTAAAAAAAATTTAGATTAATACAAGCGTGTGGTTTTCAATAACCCTCTCAATATGGATTCACAACCTATTTTATAAGGTAATTTATAACGATTCTTATTGAAGAAAAATGAAATCCTGAAAATACACAAAGTATGTTGACTTATCAGTGAATGCTTTGAGTCTTTTCATGCTTTTCTGCCATTGCTTTCGTTTTTTTTGCATCCCTATTAATAGAAGTAAATGTTTTGTTAGATGTTTTAATTGTAGTACTTTTACATTCTGTAACCGCACAATATTTATAGTTTTTTTTTTGGTTCTGGTCCATTGTGTCGAATAGTTTAAATCATTTCTAAACGTTCTCATTTCACAAACATAACACTGTTTAGAGTTTGCTAAGCCGTATAATAAATAATAAGCATATAAGCTAGCAAAATACTGTAACTAGCTAAGTAGTCATCTAACCGAGAACCGATCGTCACGGTATCCGCTCTCTCAAAGAAAGATTTCATATGGGATGACGTCACGCCTGAAATTCGAAGAGGAGCGCTGTTTAATGTTTATAATTTTTTTAGGCGACTCAGGAGTCTCGCTGACGTCTAATTTTTTGCACAGAGCCTCAAAATGATGTGCTCTTCCCAATAACAAAATAAAAAAAATATGTTAATGAGCCAATTCCTAATCAGTTTTAAGCAATGTTTCAATAGGCATAGAATAACTGAAACAATTATATATATATTACAAAGATTCTATAGCAACCACTTAGTTTTACATTACAATTGTGATTATATTTATCTGAGTGAAAAAATTCATAGGAAATATGAAAATCCGTCATTTTAGCTGGAACACACCTTTTATATTATCGTATTTTCTGGTTTTTTCATCGTCTTATCAATATTTACTCGTTATAGAATTCATGACTGTCACGCAAAATAATTCAAATTAGTGATCAAAATAAATTTCTAATTTGCTGCAGACTGTGATGTCATAAAGACGCCGTTACTATTCTAACGATTCAGTGTGAGATTTGAATTCGGCACCTTTTTTTATTCTCCGCAGTCAATTTCATTTCCAATGCACAGACGGGCTTCATTAGTCAGCAAATGTTGAACACGTTAGACGTGATATTTATACAATATATTTCCCTTCAAAACATTCGAAACAGTTGAAGAACTTTGTATTGAAAACCGGTTCATCCACACCGAGAAAAAGATTTATTTGTGACAATCAAAATCTTATTATGTCAAATAAATATGATTTTCCATATGGCCTAACTAATATTTAATTTGTCGTTAAGAGAGGATTTGTTTCAAGTTCGGAAAGTGATAGTGTTGATGAATAAAAACATATTCATTGTTATCAATAAAATGAGTTATCTATCGAAAATTACATTTATTCTTATAAAAATGTATCATATTTGTCTCAAACAACATTTATTGAGGTATAATGACAAAATAGTTATATCAATCTTTGAAACCATTTAAATTGAATAAAGTAGTTTTTCAATAACATATACTTATTTTTGCAAGCTAACTATATTGTTTTATTATAAAAAAATCACTTTATGGTAGAATGACATTTCTTCATCGTGAAAAAATGTATTGTATCGGTGAAATATATTTCTTCACCAAAAATTATATATTGTATATTGTCTGGGTTAACGATATGTTTTTTAATCGTAAAAAATGTATCTTCCCAGCAAATTATATTTTTTTGTTGGAAACAAATGTTCCTTCTTCAAGAAAACTATTAATTTTTACTAAAATTCAACATATCCATTATAAACTAACCATAATTTTCATAAACATTATATTGCTTTATAAGTAGTGAAAAAATATATTTCCCTAAAAAACCGAATTATTTATGTTATTGTTTTCTATTTATGGAAGTTACCTACATGCACTATTCAATACACTGAGCATTTGAAATGTTTCTGAACATTTAGAAATATATTAAAAGTTCATGGTGTATTAAGCAGTTTGGGTAACTTCCACACGGTTCTCTAAATAATTAGGTTACTTAGGAAAATATATTTTCCACAAATATTTGTCTAAGCCGTTTCCAGGCTATGTCGAACAACAAAGTTGACTTTCGTTTTGTATGTGTGGACTAGTCGATCGAATTGGTCCATGGTTAGTCCGGACACGGATTAAAATTACTGTATTTTTATGACAAACATGTTTAAATTAAAAAAAAATTAATGGTTTCTATTTATGCATAAAACTGTTCAGTAGGAAAGCAGGATAGGAATAAAAAACTTGCTGCTGAATATTTTGATCTATTAAAAAGAAAACTATACATTTTTAAAATAAATATTTAGGTATTTAGAGAGAGATTTATTAAATAGAAACTATACATTGATGAAATTAAACACACCTACATGATCTACAACATAACCAACAATGGTATCCACAAGATAGCCTCGTCTATCCTTAAGTGTGCACATCAATGCTTTCCCCATAGTAGTTTTTTGGAGTTCTTGGAGTAGATCTGACAGGTTTAATTGAGAAATGTGTATGTTTGAGGTACATTTCGTTTGGACGATACTTCTACCTACTTGAATATAATTGTCATTTATTTCCTTAACTTCAAAGATATCTCACAATTCCTGTAATCGCCATAAGTTTAACAATTCATTCATTCTATAATTAAACTTATTTTTGTCCAGAGCACTTCAACCACATACTTCACAGAAACAAAATAATTAGTAAAGTTGCAAAAACTGGTCTAATTTCACATGAAGACTGACGCCAAACATATACAGGTGGTGACCGTTACTGAATAATAGGGAAGGGTGGGGTGAGAATTATTTGTTTCAATTGCCACATAATTTGTAGGCTAATGTGATTTCTTACGGATGAACCAATATGTGATTTGTAGCAAATACGTTTTTTTCTCGTACTTAATAATAAATGTACAATTATACTGAAATACTTATTTTTTCGGTATAAAGTAGATCTTATTTGAGGCTAATAATCTATAGGCTTATTTAAAAAATGTGAATTTCTGTCAAAACTTTCAAATGATTCACTATGAATATTTAATTTGTTGTTTTGAAGTGATGGAATATTATTGAAGATATTAGGTTTTTTCTGGGTAATGAAAATTTTTACCCAAATAGCATTGTTACATTTTATAACAAAATATTTTATTGTGCTTCGTAGACTTTCATAGTTTGTATGAAGGTGTGCATAAAGGAGAACAAATTTTACACATTAAAGAAATTACACTCGAATAAATCATTTTTTTATATCACAATTTCCTAATATTTTCACGTTAATATGGCTTCTTGATAATAAATAAGTAATGTTGGTTTCAAACAAAGGGGGGTCAAACAAATCAGTTCATTTGTCTATAAATAACTCTTCTCTCGGTGCAACTTTCCAAATATTGCCCGTATTCGTTGAAAACACACCAATTATTGGAAGAAAAATATGCTAGGTTTAAATTGAAATCAAAATTATTATTTTCCATTTATTTGCTATTCAAAAAATGTACATGAAACAATTACGCGGCAGTCGTAGTTTCAACACCACGGCATCTAACATCTTCACAATCGCAAATTGAGACAGAAATAAGTCTTTTGATGAGATCCTCCACTGTACAGATGTTGTTGTTCAATGTTACATCCGTTTGATTTAGATCGTCCAAAATTTCATCAACTTCAGCATCAATTGTCGTGATGGTTTTATTATGTTGTTCCACAACATTGATCACTGTGAAATGTAGATTTTCTACATCGATTAATTGGACTTTTATATCAGCTATATTCTCAGTATTGTCATTAAGTTGTCTTAATAATAATTCGGCACGTGTAGCTACTTTTGCATATTTTTTTTGTAAACTCAGTAGATCTTTAGTATTGTCGGCAATTTTACATTCAATCAGATCAATGATATCATTGCATTCACAATGGGGTGTTAGTTCTGAAACATATTGAAAAAATTATTAAAAATCATTAACATGAAGATAGATAAGTTCCAAGGAGCTCCTCAATCAATTATAAAACTTCAATGTTGAGTTTAAATATTATTTCATCTGTATGGAAATTTAAGTAATCTCATCCAACCCCTAAAATGAGAAGCAGAGACTGTCCTATCAATTTTTTGTGGCTGTCGTTTTTCTATTTGCAACTATATGGTATTCAGAAGCTCAGTGTTTTGAATCTAACATTTTTTAATGAACATATTGTACTTTCACAAACTTCCAGATTGTTATAAAGCCTCGAAATTTGAGAATGTACAGGTTGTTTCATCAAAAACTTACAATAAAATAAATTTATGGAACAAATTGTTTTTTAAAGCTATAGTGTAGAAAAAAGTGAAGTTATTATTGATTAAGATAAATAAAAAGTTATTAGTAAGCTTTTTGAGATTACACCGACTCACCTTGCAAGTTAATTAATTCTTCAGCAGCTACATATCCGACTAAAAAGTAAATAAAGTAGAAGTATTTCATTTTGATGTTATGTTTGGAAGGATATGAATGGAACTGATAATTTAAGACGACAATTTTCTTATTTATACTTTTATAATTGTTAATGATTATTTTTGTTTTATTTGAGATGCTTCTAAACACAAGGAAACGAATGTTTTTTCAAGTATTAATTTGAGTTGTTTTTAATAATAAAAGTAGAAATAAATATTATTGTGAATAAATATTACTTTTGTTGTTCGCTTATGAAATTTTGTCTTTGAATAGGCTCAATTCGATAATACTTTTGTTATTCTTCTATATTGACACTGGGTGTTTTTATTTTCTGTGTATCTTAGAAAAGCATAACATACTGAACAAACTTAACGTACCGGTTAGAAGTTCGTGATGCAACAGTGTGTTGTATCAATTGAATGAAAATATTTAAAAAACACTTACTTTGTATTAGCCCTTTTTTGGATAAAATTATTTCCCAA
The DNA here is from genome assembly GCA_910591695.1 of Galerucella pusilla. Classification (NCBI taxonomy): domain Eukaryota; kingdom Metazoa; phylum Arthropoda; class Insecta; order Coleoptera; family Chrysomelidae; genus Galerucella; species Galerucella pusilla. The sequence continues at coordinate 55,314 of CAJUYI010000614.1, read as the reverse complement.
CGTCGATTTGTTCTTGCTACTTTTAACTGTAATTCAGTTCTTCCTGGGCTATAGGCTCCGAAGGATCTACAAGAACAAAACATATATAAAGAACATACAACATAACTTGCAGAATGGTTGGTTAAATATCTCGTCGATCATACCAATTCTGTTTGACTAAGGAGTATAATTCAATATCCTACGGGGACTATAGCCCAAGAAGTAATTGTTTCTTCTCCGTTGAACGGTCACTGTTTTTGAAAAATATTTCTCAAAACGGTGTTTGGAGGCTGAGCGTAGAGAAGCCTCCAATTTTGCTTTTGCTTTTGTTTACTGGTTTCTAAGTCTAACACGTCGGTAAGTTATTTACTCACCGTTCGGACGTCGGTAAGTAAATTAATTACCGACGTCTTAGCAATACATACAATAGAGTGGTCCTGAATAGTACACATAGATTCAAAAGTTTTGCATCACCTTCTTCGGATGCGAAAGAATTTTTTTGCGCTAACAATTTTTTGTTGGCTTGTTTATCAATGTTTACCATTTCAATATGTTCCATATGTTTTGCAATATACAGATGTTCACAGTTTTTTTGTAAGATGACATTTTTAGTGCGATCATTTTAACATTCAAGGCATTTGATTTTTACGATTTTAAGTGCAAACATGAATCGTCAAATCATAAGTGAGATTGACCGTGCAAGAATAGTGGCTTTAGTTGAAGAAGGTCACTCTCAAAGGTTCGTGGCAAACAGAGTTGGCGTTTGGCAAAGTGATGTGTCTCGTGTATGGAACCGGTATCTCCAGACCAATTCTCTCCGTGATAGACCCAGAGGCGGTAGAAGGCGTGTTACTAATCAGCGACAGAACCGCTATATCCACTTAACTATCCGAAAAAACCCGACCATGGCAATACCAGCACTCCAAAGTATGAGACATGCGTTGGAAGTTCAAGTATCGATCTCGACATTACGAAGACGAATACTTGCGACAGGTTTTAGGTGTCGCCGACCAATAAGAGTGCCCAAACTACAACCTGAGCACAGAGTTCGCCGACTACAGTGGGCTCAAGAACACGCGGCCTTGCCTGAAGAATTTTGGAATTCGGTGTTTTTTCCGACGAGACAAGGATTTGTTTGGTACAAGATAGCCATCGAATACGTGTGTGGCGGGATCCAACGAGAGTTGCTCAGCTTGCCCATACTCGCCCCGTGCCGCCCTTCAGAGGAGGAATTGCTTTGTTTTGGGCTGGTATCATGTTAAATGATCGCACAAAATTAATTCATGTGGAGGGAACGATGACTGGTGATAGGTATCTCAGAGATATTCTACATCCTCACGTGAGACTATGGCGTGCAGCTGTTTGTAATTCCTTCGTTTTTATGGACGATAACGCCTGACCTCATCGGATCAGAGCTGTAAATGAGTATCTTGAAACTGAAGAGATCAATCGGTTGAACTGGCCTGCCCTATCTCCTGACATGAACCCCATAGAACATGCTTGGGACATGCTTGCCAGGGCTGTGGCAGCACGCAGAAATCCACTCAGGAGTGTACAAGAGCTTGTTCATGCGGCCCAAGAAGAATGGCGAAATATTCTTCAACAGAATATCAATAATTTGGTAAACAGCATGGGCAGGCGACTTCAAGCTTGCATAAATTCCAGAGGTGGAAATACTCTTTATTAAAAGTTCTCATGCAGGTTCTCACTTAACCTTTTCTTTAAAAAGAATCAATTTGTATTTAATTTATTCAATTTCTAAGAATAATTTCTATGTTTCAAGCAAGTTTATTATTGGATAATGAAAATTTTTGACCAATATACACGTTTTTTTTTTATTGAAACCAGTCATTTGATTAATCTCTGATCCATTTAAAATTAACACATTCATTTTTCGGAGATTTAGGGTAATGCAAAACTTTTGAATCTATGTGTATATTACTTTATTCATTACACGAAAGGAACAAAGTTTATTTATATTTTTTTAATGAACCTAACCGAACAGAAAAATATAAAATAGTATATTAAAGTATAAGTGGATATTAAGGTCTTTAAAACACGCGCGATTTTTCGAAATAGAGCAAGTGTTTTGGAGACTATCCACGAATACTTTACGTTATTTTTTTTATTGGTGCACTTTGAAATTATAAATACTGGTATATATTACTACTATACAAAAATTTCATGGTGCTTCCTGTAAAGGTTTTGCATACTTAATTAGGGTTTATTACACCTCGTACTTTTTGTACATACTATACAACAACAAGAAATGGAAATAAGAACTAATAACGTAAAATGGTTGAATTGCGTTGTCATTGAAATAACGAAAACATAAACTAATTTGCATTTTGATAGAAGTTCAACCTCATTGAATTCCGAGAATATTAACAGTATTGATTGAAATACCATTTTCTCCGATTTGAAAAATCTAAATGTCAATATCTCAAACAATACCAACTGAACTTTCCATTTTCATTTATGAAATTGAAATTGTTAAATATTGTTCGAATGAAGGTTTTGACGTTACAAAGTACTCCTGTCAGATCAATAATAAAATAATTGTCGCGTGTTTTAAAGTTCGGGGTTGTTTCTTCTTAGTCAACGAGCGCCAATACGCGTATTAGGCAGGCAAGTTAACAGAATTAACACTGAACGGCTACTAACGAAATCCTTGAAGGACAAAGAGAAAGTCACAGCAACATTTGCAATATTGAGGGTTCTTAATAACTAAGGTTTAATATTTGTTATATCATATCTTATTATTTTTTCTATCCATATATATTAATTCAATATCAAGCTAGGTCACTACTTGGTCTAGCCAAAATATTAAACATGAAGTAGACATCTATGGTAGACATCACATCAAATGTAACTTTTGTCATTCTGACGATAATATTTGAAATATTGGAATAATAATTTTTCATTAGAGTGGAATTCTCCAGAAACAGTTTCATTCAAAAAAGTGATATAGATTCCACAATGTAAGGGTCCACACAGTGGATTCAATTGAGGGTGATTTTTAACAATTCATCTACAAGCTTTATCATCCAAAGGATGTACTGGGATATAAAAAAATGCAACTCAAGGTTATATATATATAAATCACGGTTGATGTGAAAAACAAGTAGAATAAGGGTATTTTCCTATGAGCGGAAAAAATTAAAAAAGAGTCGGAGCAGGTACTTTGTGGTACTATTATGCCAGAAATCAATATTTCACACAAATAAATTAAACCAGTGATTTTTTATTAACTTAACAAAAATGGTAATTTTCAAATATTTACTCAGCGCGGGAAAATATGTGAGTTTATTGTAACGTAAGAGGTCTCGCTGCTTGCTTGTTTCTTATAGGCCAGCTCAGGTGGGCGGCCGCAGGTCGAGCCGATGGCTCCGATTCGGCTGGTCAGTGATCTTGTCGCTCGGGATGCGGTAGGCGGAGCGACAAGATCACTGACGTCATAAAAAATCAGCGCGTTTTGGCGCGCTATTTAAATATAAAATTTTTAAAGTTGGTTTTGGCAACTTTCCCGCTTAGTAAAAAATTTGGAGTACTTAACTGAGGCCAGACAATCTTCTAATGGTGTTTAAAAAAATTTGTCAAATACCCTATTGCCCAAGAACCAAACTTGCTAATCGACGCTACAAAGGACGTTGACAATCATTTTTGGAAGATTATTAACAAATGAAGATGAAGATAGCAAAATCTTCGGTATAAATTAGTTAATTGTTCTTTTCCACTTTCTTATCCATTTTTGGTACCCAAAGAATGCATCCAAGTACGTGGCATCTATTAATTAATTGTTCTAATACTACAGGTATACAAGGGAATACTCACTGGAAGCACGTGCCGAAGCAGGAACATAACAAACTCCTTGGTTGTGCGTGAAAAAGAAGGAAGCACCCATTATCTTCGAATGTGAAGCACTGTCACATTAGAAATAGGACTATGCCCAAGGAAGGATAAGGACTACTGGTCTCTTGACATACACTGTAAAACCAAGAGCACAAAAAGTCTAAGAGCTGAGTTGCCGAGGACATCGTATGCACCCAGATTGTGAACGTATCAACCAATTTACGGTGAGCTGAATAGAAAGGAAATACAGAGAATTTGGACATGTCAGTGATGTACCCAAACAAGGTACAGACAGTACAGAGTGTACAGAGTTTCATTTGAACTGGATTAGTCTGATAAAAATTAGCAGATACAATAATTGTATCATATTCTCATTTGAGAGAATTCACCGCGAGAATTGTATCTGTATTTTCTGTGAATTGCAATATGATGATAATACTAATGATGAAGATAAGTAAGCACTTACAGAAAAGCCAAAAAGTCAATCAAATCAAAATGAGTAAATTTAATAACTGCAACAACCAACGTCTAATATTGTTGAAAAAGTTTCGTAGCCGAAGGGGCGGTTTATTAGTTCAGCTAGCTGCTGTGAAGCGCCATGCGCTACAGGTTACGCTGTTCCAGCTCCTTCTATATGTTTCAAAACCTCTCCTATTGTTTCCTTATGATTCAAATTCTCAACAATGTAGACCACTGAATATGGTCACCGAATAGTTCATTAGTATTCGGTGATATGGTATAGGATTTACGGTATGGTGTATTGCCACTTTTCGCTATAGCTGTTCGCCAGTTTTTGGGAATATTCACGCTTCATCAATTATTTTGAGAATGAAAAACTGTCATGAACATCTTTTGCGTTTTTGACCACCTTGTACCAATTTAAAATAAACTTGTCGTACATTTTTGGAATCAACTTGGCAAGGGAGATCCGCAAGTTAAAAAGGAAGATGATTCATTAGAAAAAAACTGTTGTTGATCTCATTACTCGTAGGTTATTCATGCTGTATGAATATATTAGTCTTCTAGCCGGGAAAGGGGCTGATGAACCTTTTTGAGGACCAGAATAAACAATTTAATATTGGAAGAAGAAAAAAGGCAGTTGTTCAAGAGATGGAACCAATTTTTGGGAAGATATCCATAGACAAAGTTACATACAACTTCATCATTGATTTGGGTGGATATTTTTTGAATAAGAAATTGTGATTTTATAATGTCAGTTTACTCCCAAAATCTTCAACGGCTTTTGCAAATAAATGTAGTTTAATGTCGCGTACTGAAAAAGCAATCGGCACATGTGTGCTTTACTCAGGTTATTGTATTGATGTGATTTCAGCATTGTCTCTAGTCCGGGATTATGCTCTGAGCTTCTGGGCGCATGATATCTACCTTGTACTGATGAGGCGGAAATACACCTAAACCGGTCTACAAGTGATTTGGCCGTTCGAATTACAAACCAGAATGGTTGGTTATATCGTGCAGATATCCGATGATTTCATTAATTTTAAAAATATTCGTGCCCTCAAGAAATTTCGCAATTTTATTTGGAAAAAAATCCAACCGGACATTTTGAATTAATTTAACTGGTTGCCAGCTTGGACGGGGTATTGTTGTTTTTGACATATGCTGATTTGCTATTTTTGTTCAACCGGTACTGTCAAAAAAGCTTAGTAATTACTAGCTCAAGACGTCTGTATGTTGAGTTTAATAAGTGTATAGCAAAATTTCGTGATTTGGTAAAGAAAATCAACAAGTAATTAGACAAGAAATTTCATACTATCCACAGGTATACTTGACGTAATAGATATTGTGCGAATATTTTCAATTGTCATGGTACCTAGTCAAAATTAATACATCTTATTGGTTAAAAAGTAGTGGTGTGAAATTTACAAAATGATACACAAAGGTACGTCAGAAAACATAAAATTTATTTATACGGTTTCTTTTAATGTTGATAAATGTAACTAGATGGTGTTGTTTGTTCGTCATAGCGCTCAGTTGTCTTTGGAGTACAGAGACAATTTTTAACACCTAACACGATTTCCAAAATATCGTTCAGGCTGCAAGTAGAATCGTCTACGATACAATCCAACGCTTCTGTTTCCAGTACAAGTGCTTTCACCTTAGCATCAATGTCGCCGAGAATAAATGACTGGAGATTGATTGTCTTCAAGTTGTTGTTGATTAAAACTTCCCAGGCATTAATTCCACTTTCGAGGTCGTCTATTACGGCACAATTGTCATTAATATCTTTTTCAGTTTTTTGTAAATCAGTTTTGATTTTGACTATTTGTTTACGATCGATATTAACTTGATTAATAGCATCTTTTATGGCTTTAATGATTTTATTTAGTATGTCCACGCACTGGCACTTTTCAACTGGGGTATTTCCTAAAAAAATTATATATAAATATTAAGAAGTAAAGTCAAGTAAATAAAAAGTTTCAATGTTAAATTTCACTATCATTTTAGTCCTTACCTTCAAGGGAAATTTTGTCTTCGGCTGAAACATAAAAGTAGGTCAATGCCAAAATGAAGTATATGTATTTCATGGCTGATGTTCTTGGTTCGATCTAAAGTGGTGGAATGAATGTTACTTTTGGTGGTAGATATTTATACTGCTTCTATTGTTTTTATTGTTGTAACACCTGGATGTTATTAATTTGTTAATTCAAAGAATTATATTATTTAAACATGGAATCATATTCAACTTTATCTAAAGCCCATCAATAACAAAAATATTTTTGGGAGAGGAAAACAACAGTTGTTTATTTAGAATGACAACTTTTTATTTCCTCCTTTGGAGGTTTGAAACTTCACAGGTATTGATAAGGAGGTTTCACAGTATTTTCTGAAGGAATGTTGTCTGGCAAAATTACGATAATAACCCGCTCAGCAATCGTATTAGGTTGAAAAGCTGCTGGGTTGCGCACTATTCTTAGTTATCCGGTACAATATCGGTAGTTTTTAGCTCCAGCGTTTCTTGAATAATGAGGGATTACCTTTGAAGCGGATAAAGTGTAAGCTGTGAAATTTTAGGACGATACATGATACATGATACATGATAGGCATTATTTTATATTATATTCTGAGGAATGTGGTTGTAAAGCTCAGGCGCAAACTGGATATATTATGAGCTTTGAACAATGACCCTGAACACAAGAAATACAGCTTCCTGATATCCAGCATAACTATTATTTTAAGATGAAATTAACTCTAGAAAATGCCTCTGCATTATTTCAATTTGATGAATATGAGTATTCAATGCTCCTTTCCACACTCTCTATTCCATAACAGACACGACTTTCCATACAGGCGAGAATTATAGTGATCTGAGATCTTTCTGAGGTGGGAGTTTCTTCAGTTTACTAAATTTGGATAAAAATACAAAAATGACATATAAAAAAATATTCATACTCTATGCACTAATTATATTTCAAAGATCTTTATGGAAATAATTCATTTTTAGATAATTGAAAGTTATCCTTAATAAGCTGTCAATGGTGATACACGATTTTATAGAAATGTCATTATCATATCATTCACAACTAACTCTTTTACATGAGTATAGTTTTTTTTTTCCTCTTCGGAGCCGTCCTTTCGCCGGTACCACCTCAGCCTCCTGGGCTTATTGTGGATACTCCTAGTGTTCTGACTACAACCTATTCAGCCAATCCGTTCCCTGTATTAGCTCATACAGGTTCTTAGCTGGTTGATTGTAGAAGTCTTCTGGAGTCATTTGGGTTCTACCATAAAGTTTCTGCCTTCTGTGGTCCAGCGACTCACAGTTGCATAGTATATGCAGAGCTGTTTCGGTATCCTTTTTGCATCTTCTGCATGTAAGGTCTCCGTTGTACAGCCCTATTTTGTTTAGGTGCTCCTTTGTGGGAAAGTGTCCCGTAAGTAGCCCCGTAGTGGTGCGTAGTTTGTTCCTGCTCATTGAGAGCAGTTCTTTCGCTACTTTTTCTGATGGTTCTTTAAGTATAGTTAGTTCTGGAGCTTTTTTTTAAACAAAAAATATATCTTTTATGGAAGTCAGATGTACATGTCAACAATACCGTTGGTAATTTATTCAAGTCTGGAAATATTCTGTTAAAGAGGAAATTCTGTCTACTTCTAGTTTTGAAAATTTCCTCTTCTAACCTGTATGGATAGCGGATGTGGTAACGAATATCAAGATTTAAAGTACCACACGTTAAATATACAGTGCTATTCAGAAGTCCCCTCCCCCTCTCGTATCTTTTGAACGGCTACACTTACATTAATAAAACTTGGAGGGTGAAAATAAAGTGTTGTAAACTTCTCTACGAATGGTACCAGGTGACGTAATAGTAATAGATGACGTCACAGTGCCACTCTGGCAAATAATTTTCACTAGGACCTTAAGGCAAGTGATATCACGTTTGAAATGCATTGACATTGGCTACAAAGCCATGTTAATATTTGTTTGGGATTAAACTAATTTTGACGGATAAATTGAATAAATACCAAAATTATTATTGCACATTTAAATATTGGAGATTTTTCAGTCCGCCTCTGGTTAGTTGTCAAAAAAATTGACGTTTTAAATTTAATAGTATTTGAATAGATGAGGCTTTTACTTGATGTAGATCCATAGTAAGTTATGAAATCAAACAATTTTATTTTGTTAAATCTACATTGTATTTGAACATAAAGTGACGCGTTTCGTTAACACAGTAGCTTTTTCAAACGTTTGAAAAAGCTACTGTGTTAGCGAAGCGTTTAAATACAATGTAGATTTAACAAAATAAAATTGTTTGATTTCATAACTTAATAGTACCTATTTGTTGCTTTGCAAAGTTTTTCTGAATAGCCTAAATATTTAATTTTATTATTGTTTAACGAGACGTTTAAGAGTTTACATAGGCAAAATGGTACGTACTCAAGCCGACAAAGTAGCAGCTATCTTAATATTTGGTGAATCTAGAAAGAATCTTTATGAAGCGGAACGTTTATTTAATGGGAGATACCCAGATCGCCCTATCTCGAGAACTTATTTAAGGATTTGAGGGAGCTTCTTTATAAGTTTGAAGCAACAGGTAGTGTTCAAGATGCCAAACGATCTGGTCGACCAGCGTTTAGTGATCATAAAAAAATTGATATAGTTGCTGAAATGGTAGTAAACCCTACTCTCTCTTTAACTAAAGTTGCGTCTATCTGTGAAGTAAGTGAAAGTACAGTACAGAGAGTATTGGCTAGAAATAAATTTCATCCATACAAGTTGAAAATGGTGCACCACCTTTCGGATGACGACCCCGACAGAAGACTCGAATTCTGTGAATGTATGACAAATAAAATTAGTCAAAACCCACATTACACAAAAACAATTTGTTTTAGTGACGAAAGTACTTTTTGCCTCAATGGGAATGTGAATACACAAAATGTAAGGTATTGGAGTGACACAAATCCTCACACCTTTCGTGAACAACATACCCAATTTCCAGAAAAAGTCAATGTTTGGGCAGATATTTTGGGAAACCACATAGTTGATCCTAAATTCAAATTTATGCGGTGGAGTGTATCTGGAGATGTGACAAAATGCAATTGAGCCGTTAATTCTTGAAATTCTGGAAGATAATCCAGATGAATTCGGCCATCTGGAAATAACATTCCAACAAGATGGTGCTCCTGCACATTATTATGGTGCAGTAAGATGTTACCTGGATGAAGAATATCGAGGTAGATGGATCGGCCGGCGAGGTCCTATAGAATAGCCACCTCGGTCACCAGATCTGACACCATTAGATTTTTTTCTATGGGGGTCCAAGGTTTTACGGCAACGGATAGCATTGGCGTTTTGATATGAAGAAGAATTGAAGAATGCAATGGAATTTCAGCTGACAAATTCGAACGAGTAAGACAAGAGTTTACTAATAGGATGTATCACTGTCAGGAAGTAGACGGAGCACATTTCAAACACTTACTATAAGAATCCATTGTTGATATTTGATTGATTAAATTTAAAAAAATTATTTCAATAATTTTGGTATTTATTCAATTTATCCGTCAAAATAAGTTTAAACCCAAACAAAAATAATATGGCTATGTAGATAATGACAATGCCTTTCAAACGAGATATCACTTGCCATAAGGTCCTAAAATTTAAAATTATTGGTCAGAGTGGCACTGTGACGTCATCTTTCACTATTACGTCACCTGTCACCATTCGTAGAGAAGTTTACAACACTTTATTTTCACCCTCCAAATTTCATTAATGTAAGTGTAGCCGTTCAAAAGATACGAGGGGGGAAGGAGACTTTTAAATAGCACTGTAGATCTAAATAATACAATGAAAGTCACCACGTTATCTGAGTTCGATAACATACGTTAGTTTCGGTTTAAGTAAGACATTGATCATAACCAGGGCGTATGCGACGAATATTTGAGAGTTATAATTTGGCGAGTTTATCTGAAGCTACGCGGCATCGGTAAGAGGCGAGGAAAAACATGGCGCATATCTGTAAAACGTACAAATGGCATACGATACATATTTAACCAAGTAAAACTGAAAATAAAAAGGTCTCTGACAATACCAACGCCACTGGATAAATCAATATCAGTCAATTGAGGAAGTGAGAGGGAAAAACACACGCACGCGCTTGCCAATAAGAAGTCAGCTGGTCGATAAAAATCATCAGTTATGTAATTCGGAGGGTGTGGTAATTATGGTTTTCGTACAACGCTGCCAGAGCGTGAAAGAGCCATAACAAATTTGGAAAAGTGTTTATCTTTAAATATTCATAAATTGGAAAAATAATGTTAATAGAAAAAGTCCAAGTAAACAAGCACATTATAGAATTAACGTTTAATCATATTGTTAATATTGTTAATAATAAAAAGACCCATTTATAACTATTATCACTACATAGTTAGCACTTTAACTCTTTTATAGTTAAACGTGGCAATGTCGAATATTTCGATTGCATTCCTTACACGGTTTCAGATAAACTTGCCAAAGTATACTCTCCTTGCACACTAGGGACAATATTATGCTCAGACCAGGACAAGTCTTTGTTTATAAAGGTCTCATTGCTATAAAACGGCCATTAACACATGATTGTTCATGTAGTACGTCAGATTAGGATTGTTTTTTCCCATACCCATCTATACAGGGTGTCTCGTTAATAAGTACAGTAAATTATAGGCATTATGGATCGTTAGGAAATATTTGAAATACCCAAATGCAACTTTTCTTGAATCTTCTTAGTTTATGAGATACACACTGTTAAAAGATGCAGAAGAAATACACATTTTATTCCATATCTTCTCGGGGAATGAAAGTGAAAATAATTTTTTTTGTAGATTATTGTCTCTTAGAAACACATGTATGTATGTATGTGTGATTTTTGGGGTGACTATCACTGAGACCTAAAAGATCTATTGTGCCCCCTTACTTCTACTCAGTTTCTGAGGAGAGTCTCAGAAACTAGTAGTTCCTTTGGTCCTATTTCCCGGAGGAATTTTAGGATGTCTGCAGGCTTCAACTTAGGCAAATGTTCCTCTTCTATCCAGTAATCTCCCAGGTGCTGTGCTCTAGGATTCTGGAGTGCTGTGCAGTTGGAAAGTATGTGGATGGAGGTTTCTTCTTCCATTCCACAAAATCTGCATTCTTTTTCCTCCACTATTTTGAGCTTTTTCAGTTGCCCATTCAGGCGACAATGTCCCGTTAGGATCCCTGTCAAAACTCAGCGCAGTTTTACTTTGACTTATGCATTCTTTTGATCTCAACAGGTTGTAGTCACCCAGAAGAGTCTTTGATTGTATAAGCCCTACTAGATCTTTCCAATGGTCAGATCTTCTCTTTTTCTCGGCTTTACTTATTTCTTCCAATATTACATTGGGGCTGATTCCGCAAAAGGGTTCGGGCCCCCAGAAAGGTATTTCAATCCCCCTCTTTGCTAGTTCATCTGCTATTTCATTTCCTTCTATTCCAGTGTGTCCTGGAATCCATAGTAAGAGGTGACTATGTTGTTCTTGCCTAGTTCATTGGGTTTGCCTAGGCATTCCCACACCATTTTGGAACTGATTACACAAAAGCACAGTGCCTTAATGGCTGCTTGACTATCCGACATTATGATAATCCTTTGAAACACATCGACAGTATTAATGATGTCAAATTCCAATAAGCCAGTGGTGTGGTTCGAGGATTTGGTACGAGAATTCCGTAAACTTTCACTGTACCCTGTATATAACGCTAATAACCAGTCTGAACACCATTTAGACATTACCCTTAAATATGATTGAAGAGACAGGTGGAGTGCTGTGGAATTTGCATGTATTTTAGAATCATATTATATCATACATAATTTTGGTATGCTAAGGAAGATCAGCCGTATATATAACAAAAATAGCAATGGTCCCAGAACAGATTCTTGCGGAATTCCACTTCGGAGAAAACGTCATGATGACTAAATTCAGTCAAGGCATACATTGGAACTTATATTGTACGAGTGATTCTGTTTTATTTGTTCATAATTACAACCGTCAGGAATTTAATTCAAATGATAATATAAATAAATAATTTTTTACAAATATTTGTATTTGCATATTTTTTAATTACACAAGTTACCATTTTGATTCGCTACCACACATATCGTGGAAAGTGCAACCGAAATGTTATGTTGAAGATAATATTCTTGACTGATTATTTATATTATGATTAAATTAACAAACACTCTAGGTATAAATGTAAAAGTTATAAAAACTCTCTCGTAGTCTGGAAATTTATTTTTTTGATTGACACCATGAGAAAAATAGTTGCTGTAATTTTATTCATAGCGGTGTTAGCATTTTCTTCGGTTTCCGCAGCACGAACTTTTAAAAGGAATGCAGAACATAGAAAAATTATGGCTGAACATACCAAGGAACTTTTAGAGATCGCAAAATTGCTAGAGATAGGTTAGTGTAACCATTGGGTGAACAAATTGAGAACCTAGATCAATCATTTAAAATATTGGTAGTACTTTGTAGTAGGCTAGGAGTATTTTCCAATTTAACATATTCTGCAGATAACAATGACCGGTACTCAAAAAATGCTACTGAATCTTCTCTGCTGAAGCACATATAGTGAATATTTTTATATACCGGTTGACAACAAATTATTGATCATTGATGACACTTCAATCCCATATTTTATATCGTTGATTTCCCATGCTAACTCCTAACCAACAAATTTCTTTATTTTTCAGGTCTACAAAATCGGGCATACCGAAACGGTAGTTTATGGAGTCTAGATTACAGGTAATAATGCATTAGCTCATTAAATTTTCTAAACAGTATGATAAGTAATAACTATACTATAGCAGGCGCACAGAGCTGTTAACATAGAGAGGCGGAAGCTTCAACTAGCTCTTGAACACTTAACGACAATCTTTTTTTCCCACCATATCTTTAAATTGCTGTTTTTAAAACAATGGAAATGAAAAATTGGGAAAAAGTACTGCCTTTTGTATATTATATTATGTATACTAGTTTCTGTAGAGACTGGTAATTCTAATGTATACTAGTTTCTGTAGAGACTAGTAATTCTTACTTATTTCCTAAAGGAATTTCATGCTTCTGTTCTTCTTTTATACAGTAGTCTCGTAGGCTACTAGGATTCTGTATTGCTATCCGTTCTACAGGCTTACTTCCTATTGAAACCCCAGTCTTTGAGAATATTTGCCAAGTACTCGTTCATCTCCTCAAGAAATTCATATTTCCGCTCTTCACAGAATGCCGAAAACTGCTTCCAAACGCATTTCTACGTTTTCCGCGTGTTCAGAGGTATTAAAGATGCAATTGTTCCACTCATTTTTAAAGTTGAAGCTATTTTGAAGCGATTCATTGGATTTCAAGACTTTTTGAGAAACTTCAAGGGTTGTTACTATCGCAATACACCGAAGAACCGTTGCTGATTCACGATTTTATAAAAACCTTTGTGAAATGGGAAATTTCGTGTTCAACTAGTTCTTGTAGTTGGATATTTGTATTTGTAGTTGGAGGTTGCACATGCTGAATGTCCGGCCTTAGCATGAAGTACACACATAGTGTAAACTTTGTATCTTAACTTTTTTATTAATTAACAAAAATATCTGTGATCATAATAGGTTTATGTCATAATTTATTTCTAATAAAGTTAATTTTCCCGTTGAAATTTTGTGTACCGAACACTTGGGAAAAGATTATCCTATGCATAATAAACTATTTATCTATATATATTGTTGTGATAATTTATATTTAATAACTATCTTATTATTACAATGTTTTTATTTGTTGCTTTCGTTTATTTGGGCTTCAAGCACTTGTACGTGACGCCTCAGTTTGAGCAAAACGAACACGATTTTTTAGGATCCTCAAAACCACTTGTCATGTGCCAATGCCAATGAGTTTCCTGTGTTGTTAGCAATTATAATGTTATTGATAATATAATTTTGCATATTTAGATATTTTTAGTGAGGTTTGAATCATAATCGGCCCAATCTTAATCTTTAAATAAACGTCAAACCGGACAAACATCAAATATTTAATGTCCGTGGCTTGAAGCTCATACTTTTCGGTATGTGCCTGAGGGGCAAGGGGAGGGTAAGACTAGGCGTCACGCCCGGTAATAAACGAACGGAATTCAGTCACTACGAGCTGCTACTAGCAACCAAAAGTGAATAATCGAAAGCACCTATTATTTTAGGGCTCGTTATCCGAAGATAAAACACTTGTCAATTTCACTCAATCACTGTCACTTCTTACATTTCTCTTCACCCAACCTTCAATTATGAAAAACATGCCAATTGATTTTTTAAAATGTCATTCATAAAATTTTGATTATTACAATAAATGCGGTGATAATTTTATTGATTGAAATTCCATCTCAACATTCCTTGAAGTTCTTCAAAACTATATTTTTTTATGATTTTTTTATTTATTTATTTTTTCAATCAAACAAAACATTTTTGGAGAAGTTTACCCCAATTTATAAAGTTCCTAAAACTATTAATTATAACATTTAATTATCTAATTATCAACATCTAATTACCTAAAATTTTTTCATTTATTTATTCTGGGTTCTAAATATTGAAGCTTGAGAGAATATTGAGAGTGCGTAGTTACTCATGTTGCTACTTTTAAAATCAAATTTCCCAAAATATAATTTTTCTCTAACATAACCTTGATCTGTTTCCCCCAATACTAAGAATAATCTTTAAAAATCGTTAAAACCATTAATAATAATTGTATCATTACATGTTAACCAGAGCAATGGTTGATCATTCAAATGAGACCTATTTATTTCCTTCAAATTTTCAATTTTTAACATATCTCTTAATTTGATCTTAAGACATCTGATAAAAACCTTTGGATGTATTTTACGTATGTCTCCATCCAATTTCAAACTACTTTCTCCATGATTGCAAATGTAATTGATTCCTTGTGTATTGTTATTGTTTTGTCGAGCTTTATTCTTCATGTTTTGAATTTGACTTTCCAATTCCATCACTTTCCTTTTAAAGTCTTCTTTTATCTCCGCCTCTAAAATTTCAAAGTCCCGTGTGTTCTTATTTTCTCCAATTTGTTGTAATTTTACATCCATTTCCCTTATTAATTCTCTCTGTGTTTTCAGGTTCATTTTTTCTGCTATCGATATTTTCAATTGTTTACCTTGTTCTACATCTTCTATCCTTTTATTAGTTTTTATAATGTTTCTATCTACCTTTTCTACATGTTCTTTTCCTTCTCCACGCATCTTGTTCACCATATCTTCTATTTCCTGTTTTCCATCTGTACTTTCCTGAATTGAGCTTGATTGTAATTCATTCATTTTTTCTTTTTGTTCTTTCTTATACTCTTCAAATTGTCTTCTCATTTCTGTTAAGTGCTCTTCGAATTTCTCTTCTTGTCTATACAATTTTTCATTGATTCCTACCTTTGCACTTTTTATCTCTTCCTTCGTGCTCTTCATATCTTCTCTTGTGTTTTTCACGTCAGACATAATTGTTCTCATCATTTCCATTAATTCTTCAGTTCCTTTCGTTTTTTCCTCGGTGTAATAGCGTACTTCCTTTATGATACTATCTCCTCTTTCTTGTCTTGTTCTTTTTTTCGCTTCCATGGCTGTAGTTAATCATTTAATATTTTCCCTTTTGTGTCTAAGTTTCTTAATTTTAAAAGTTCTTTTAGTTCTTCCACAGTCAAATTATCAATGTCAATTTTTTCTTCATTCATTGTAAAATTTTCCAAAAATCCTTCAGATGTTATTCTTTTACTTATAACCCGTTTCTGTCACTGAGTCAAGCTGGGCGCCAATTGTGGTGATAATTTATATTAAATAACTATCTTATTATTACAATATTTTTATTATTTTAGGGTTCGTTATCTGAAGATAAACCACTTGTCAATCTCACTCAATCACTGTCACATCTTACATTTCCCCCCACCCAACCTTCAATTTTGACAAACATGCCAATTGATTTTTAAGAATGTCATTCATACAATTTTGATTATCACAATAAATGCGGTGATAATTCCATTGATTAAAATTTCATCTCAATATCTACACAGCTTGTATGATATTACCCTTTTCTTTACCCATTACTTTTTTCAATACATTGCCATATTTCTCTACGATTTCCTTTGTTTATATCCATTGGAATTCAGCCTTTCCTTCGATCTTATTAGATGAACAATTTTGTTTCCTTTATTTTCATATTCCATCCAATCAGCAGCCATACCTGTACTTATAGGCATTTCATATGCCAGATTCCTTGATTTTTTCTAAATAATTCATTTTATTATCATACCATTTACAACCAACTCTTTTACATATTATTCCTGGAGCTTTTTTTCTTTTAAACTATATTATCTCTTATGAACGTCAAAGTAAAAGTTGTTATGTCAACGAAGAATCAAAATTTTTTCAAATAACCACAAAGTAGTTATATGATAAAGTCTGACAGACGTGTGCAAATAACAAGAATACCATCTTTGCAAAGGGTGCCAGAGTGACATCACTTTTTGAAAGCAAAATTAAATTAGGATTTGGTTTTCTCAAAGGTCAAGCTAACTTTGGGGATAAAATACTACACTAATGTAAAACTAATAGCTCAATACAAACCATTTTCAACTCCATGCTCATAAAAAATGACTTTAGTCACACTTTATTTCATTTTGAATTTATTTTTTTTGATATGCCATAGTATTTGTATAAAATGTAATTGTTGAATCAAACCAAGAATTATCTCATACTTTTTATTAATATGTATATTGCTTCCTTTTTAGTAAAATACCTGAAGTGTAGCTGTCGTTTTTATAAGTGTGATACTGTGCTGGTGATGGTTACTGCAATTATTTCTCAATCGGATGGTACATTTTGAAATATATTTAAGTTTATCCCATTTTTATACCTGTGCAAACAATAAGAATAAATTTTTGTTCATATTGTCAATGTTTTTATTGACGAAGTGTTTCAGTACTCCTTTTTAAAAAACAATTGTTTCGAATATTTTCATAAGTGCCTGGTTGGAACCAAAGAAAACTAGCTGGTACATTACCAAATGTTGAATTTAAAAATATAAAAAAGATTGTGGTTCAACTTCCTGAAATAGCTAACAAAAAGAATAATTAATACACCACAAGGAAAATACAGAAAAAAAGATCAGCTCGTTACTAAGCAGGCAATTTTTAAGCATTTGGCAATATCAGACTCTGAACACTATCTAACGCCAAGTTATCTCCTTCAAAGACTCACTACATGAGTAAGTTGATGGCTCCATCTGTCAACCTCTTTGGCTTTGCGTGCTTGTTAAGCTACGGCTTTGACAGTTTTTCTATACTTGCTTAATGGGTTCACCGTAAATGTTGGCGAATGTCCTCTGATGAACTGTTTTGCCTGTCTCTGTCGTGTTGGCAATTTTTTGAACTTCTCTGCCACCCACTTACTCGTAGAGCTTTTCAAATAATAGTGTGACTTCACCACCCTCTCGTAATGATATTTACAAATACAGTTTTGCGATCCCAGTATTCTAAATAAAGTAAGCTTAGATTGTTGAAATTTAACATCTCATATTTTACGTCGAAATTTGAAAAAAAATGCCAACTTTAATGAAATATTACAGCAAGGCTATTAACCTTTATCCCTTTTCTCTCCCCAAAGTTCAGGTAATACCAAAATTCGTAAGTTATTATCGTCGTAACTTTGCCTTTTAAACTTAAAAGTTGACTGCTTGCTTTTGTTCTCGTAATAGTCCAGGAGGCAAGGAAACTTTTGTTTCAAAACTTGGAGTTGAGTGCACAAACTTATTCAAAACTGTCCAAGTTAGTTTATAAAATTGTACTTAGAAGCTGAAAAATTTATCGACCAAATATTGGGATGATATTGGCTTGGTTCTATAAATCGCCAGTATTGGTTGAAGAATTCAAGATAAAATATCGGAAAATATCAGGGCGGTCCAGCGAAATTGGACCAAATATATCAAATCAAAGTTATCCAAATTATGTATTATAAAAACAAGAATTTCATAGTATGTGACTACTTAAAGTCAGAACTAGTATAGGATTGAGACAAGCAGTAGGACTAAACCAACTTCATTAAATTATAAAGAAAAGCGAATATGAAACTGGGAAATGTTCATTTGACAAAGCAATATAGAGAGAAATTGCGAAAAGAGTGTTTGCAGATGGTGTAACAGGGAGCGAAAAAGAATTACAAGAAAACATAAACATCTGGAAACAATTAATGGAAGAAAGGGGCATGAGAACAAAGATACTCAAAATAGGTGACCATATAATAAGGTACGATACTTTGTTAACTGTGCTATTTGGGGGATAAAAGAAAGCTATTTTTAAGAGAATCCCCAGTAGATTATCATAATATCGACTTTAATGGATGTCATGGAGCGAATATAACTTTCATAACACAGACGTTTTAAATATTGGGATATGAAATGACTTGCCATGAATATAAATCGATTGTTATTAGATGGCGTCGAGTTAGGCCTGAATCTTTTTAATTTCGTCAACACTACTATGAACAAAAAAACTAAAAAATATATAATCAGTCTGTGATATCCATAAAACTTTAAAAAGTTCAATGGCAATATTTATTAAAGCTCACAAAAAAGCTTTATATTCTGAGCACAGTAGAATAATGTGTATGCTTTCTATCTATAAATGGTGCCTTTCAGTAATTAGGGAAGTTTGCAAATTCACTAAACAAACATTGACATGAACGCGTAAAATAGCATCATTGTTGGCATAAGGGTTGTTGATTGCCTTGTATTCGATGCATTTCCGACCGTTTGTTGTGGTTTTGTTTAGATTCTGAGTTAATCCAATTTGAAGTATTTAGTTATTTGAATAAATCCCTTCAACTTATATCCATTAAGAGCATACCTCAAAAGCATACTCGCTAAATCAGCTGATACATCAACCCGATTGATTCATTAAAAATTTCAAATCCACTAACTAGACAATGTTTGTCTGAATACAGCTTAAAATATTTGTTCCCTTTTATGGTTATACTCTACCGACTCATTTTTTGTTCACAGCCTCATTTTATAAAGACTTATCTTTAGTTAAGAAAACATATTTGTATTCTGTGTAAATATTTCTTTTTTAAGATTTGATTAACATTCTTAGAGGTGACAACCCTTGCAAAATTAGGTGTAACTTGTTCACTGATGCATCTATTTAAAAACCAAATATCCAACTGTGTTGTAGATCTCTTCAAGGAAAGTTTCCTGTATTTGTCAGCAAATTCTACCATACTGTAGTCACTAAGGTGAATACTTTATAGCTGAGTACACATGACTCGAAAGTCAAGAAAACATATTTGTATTCTGTGTAAATATTTACACAGAATACAAATATGTTTTCTTGACTTTCGAGTCATGTGTACTCAGCTATAAAGTATTCACCTTATCTTTAGTTGACAATGTCCGGTTGAAACCACTGTTGCAAAACGCCTATCAGCTGCTCGGTTATATTACGACCCAGCAGGGTCTTCAATCCAAGAACCACATGTCCATATTACGAGGCAAGTTTCATTATCACCAGTTTTTGGAAATATCATTTGCTCTGGAGTCAAAATACTTGGGAATCACATTCCGCCACAAGTTGATATGGAATTACACCTAGAGAAAATAAAAGAAAAAGGTGCGATAGCCCCCAATCTGTGCAGAAGAATGTGCGGAAAGAACTGGAGGCTACAACCAAAAATGATTATGTGGCATCCAAATGCCAGCTTGTCTAGTTGCTATGGAAGCCATGCGGACAATCCCAACAGCTGCGCTAGATTTCTTGCTGAACGTGATACTACACGGTAAGGAGTAAAACGAGATATAAAAAGATTTGGTAATCGACCTCACCATGGGTACGTCATAAAAAAGATTAATTCCATGTATAGTTTCGGGTAAAAATGTAATGGATGTATTTTCGATGGATACTTTGGTAGATTGTAGGTGTGGAAGGGCCTCTGAATAGGTGGTGTTGCGGGTCACTTGTAGGATCATTTCGAGAGGAGTGAAACAACTACTCCTAGCACTCATTTACTAAATACAATACACTACTTACTTAACTAATTCTATGCATATGTACCTAACCGTGTAGCAGGTAATGGTTAATAATAACTAGTAGATGACTATTCGAATATATAGAATAGTCTTCTTCAAATATTCTGCATCGACTTCTCCATTGAATGTATATTTATATATCTGGTCAAGTTCGAGCCAAACTGATAAACATATAATTGTTTTTGTATTGCCCCACGCTTGAACTTGACAATAGCCTTCTTTATTTATATTTATATAATAATGAAATGTTAGAACGTTTTATTGAAATGAGATCAAGGAAATTTAATTATAACTTCAGATATTTATTATTATAATATTATATTGGACCAAAAGACATCACAAAACTTCAGAACGGTGTTAACAGGCAGAAATGGAATGCTACTCAGATAGCTTACAAACCGAGAAAGATAGATACTAAATATGTTTGACAGCCGAACATTCCAGAGGTTTCGGTGTCTCAACTATTACTTTGAGGTTCTTCGCTACGTATACAAAGTTGCTAAAAGATACTTTAACAGTCTGGTCCTTTTTTTTGGTGTTATCCATTATGGATTACGGTAGTTCTGTTACAAACAAGTTTAAGTACTGCTGGGAGAAATCATGACAAACTTTACAAAATTTGAGCTACAAAGCGTTACCTGAACTTACCTCTACAATAATACAATGTATGCAAAACTCAGGAGGTAGGAGAGTAGTGTCATCCGAAGGCAAATAATTGTTCCGGATCGACTTTGGACGGAAAGGCGTATACTTTGGCAAGTATATCTGAAGCCGTGAAAGGAACGCAGTCGAAAACATTCGACATTGCCACGTTTAACTATTGAATAGCTGAAGTGCTAAGTATGTAGTGATGATAATTAGAAAAGAGACTTTTTATTATTAACAATATCAATAATATGATTAAACGTTAATTATCTATTGTGCTTCTTCCTTGGATTTTTCTATTGACATTATTTTTTCAATTTATGAATATTAAAAGATGAGCACTTTTCCAAATTTGTTACGGGCTTCTTCAAGCTCTGGCAGCGTTGTACGAAAACCATAATAACCACACTCTCCGAATTACATAATTCTATTGATGATTTTTATCGAAAGCTGACTTCTCATTGGCAAGCGCGTGCGTGTGTTCTTCCCTCTCACTTCGTCAATTGACTGATATTGATTTATCCAGTGGCGTTGGTATTGTCAGTTACCTTTCTATTTTCAATTTTACTTAGTAAAATAGGTACCGTGCGGCATTTGTACCTTTATGACATATATGCCTCGCCACTTACCGATTCCCCATAGCTTCAGATAAACTTGCCAAACTATACTCCACATTCACCCTATTGCCATACAGTTTGCATCGAAGACTTCGAATGTCCATAAAATGCTGGGTAGTAAAATAGACCACGCTGTTTACTATTTGGGCTTCAAATTGGCTAAGGAAGGACAAGCTTGCGACCACTCGAGTGTCTGAGTTTTAATAGTTATTAATTTCCAATTTTTTTTTCAAACAACACTAAATATTCCACTGTTCGAACAACAAATAAAAGTTTCAGCTTCCTGAGACAGTCAGTAGACCTAAATTTATTAATGAAAATACCCACCTTTTTTATATTCCAAAATCGCTTATCCCCAACAGCTAGCATACGTCTTTCTTACGGATTGCGGTGTTTCAGAATGTCCCGAGGGTATGCAAGCAGTTATAAAACAGGGGCGACGGCTCAATCGAACTTTAAACAGTTGAAAATCTTAAGAGGAGGGTGGTTAAAGATACCTATGGCGTCCTTATTGTGTTTCTCGAAGGAGCAATTCAAGATTTGAACGAAATATACTGAGTATCAGTAAATTTGATACAATCTACTTAATCGGATGAATTAAACTGGAGTAGTAAGTGATTGAAATTGAAATAAGAGTAGGTGAACAGTGTTAGTGAGGTAGTGGAATCACTGTTAAAGTTTTTAAATTCAGTCGAAAGTATCGGTAAGCTTCCAAGTCTAACAATATAAGGTGATCTATATGAAAAGACAACCAGGAAGGCAGTAATGGACAAATTATTATTTCCAATGATGAATGAAAGGTTGCCGGCACCAAATCAATCGAGTTAGATAGCATAATCTGATCAAAAGAACAAATGATTTAATTAAAAATATGAAATATATAAATCAACAGCTTGGGAAACTTTTTTTTTCACTTGCACTCTTGAAATTTTTCACATATCACCACAAAAATCTTTTCATTAAATAATGTTCAATATTCCAATTATAACAATAATAAAGTAATACGCATAGCCAGTCCATTTTTATGTTTTGTTATTTTTTTTAATGTTATGGAATTACACTGTAGCATTCAAATGTATGTTTTAGGCATTTTTCTTCATTATCATCTGTCGATACTCTTCTTCTTGTTTAAGGATACGTTTTTT
>CAJUYI010000614.1:0-12520 GCA_910591695.1 Galerucella pusilla | reverse complement strand
TTTGAAAATAGTTTCTTGAATTAACATAATTTCGTCAAATAATTTATTCTGGTTAACAGTACTTTTAAATGTAGTTCCTCTATTAAATTTACAAAAATGTTAAACGGATGAAACTTCTCCATAACTGGTTCTAACGAAGGATTTCCCAATTTGGTCAAAATTAGCGTTTGTATTATCGGCCGAGAAAGCAGATACTTGGTCAATACTTAGTCCTAAATTTTGAATGGAGGAAATTATAGCTTGAAACATTCCAGTCGCTGTCTCGTCAGAGTTTTCATAAAAATCAATTATTGTGTTCTGAATACCATCTTTCACAGTAAAGTACTGAACACACAGTGGAAACATTTTTCTATTTCTATGATTAGAGGCATCTCATTGTATAGAAAAAAACACTGACTTATATTTTAGGACTCCTATTACATCTTCTAACATTCTAGGAACTGGCTGGAGGACGGTTGGCAACCCTAGCCCTGGCTGGTGATATTCACCTTTCCCGAGCGTGTGTAAACGCAAATGAGATTATGCTCAGCAATCGCATTTATTCATAAATTTAAAATGACAGCCTTCTGCATATCGATGTATGCATTTTGAAAAGACCTAGTTTGGTGAGGCTGTCTTGTAGAGTTTTGGGAATTAGCTCATACGTTTGAGCCTTGCAAATAAAAAATTCTTGGAGTTTAGATAACTTTCTGTGATGTAAATTAACTATGTCCGTTAGAGCTCTCACTACCTCTTTTTTTGGTACTATGGTCCTAAAATAACTGATGATGTCGGGTCGTGGGTGACATTTTTGTTTCGTCATCATGGTACCGCTGCTCTTTGAATATCTTCCAGCTTTGTTTTTGTCCACGTCAGAATTCCAAATGAGTCAGTTAGGATTAGTATGTGATTATTATTATTATTATCACCTCAGGTATACACTTGCTCAGCTCTTGATGGTTTGTGTAAACACAAATGGGATTAAGTGTTAACTAAACCAAATTTGTAGGGCAGCTTCTGATGTTGTAAAGTTGATTGTGCCTGCGTAGGTAAAATCAATGTTAGCTGTGGCTGAACATCCCGGCGTAATGTGTTGTATCGTCTCTGTTGTTTGTTGACACCTTCTGCACTTGGTCGACCCAATGTTTGGATCCCTTATGGAAAACTGATTAGAAATTTTGTCTGTCTTGTAAAGTTTTGTAAGTTAGTTCCGTAGATGAGACGATGGCCGGCATCACCACTATTTTCTCTGCATACCACATCTGTCCCAGCTCAACTACAAGATCAGTGTATTTCGCAATTCTCTCGTTTTACTTGTCAATAACATTATTATTATTGGATTATATTAGTGTTGGGGCGTGGGTCTATTGCTTCAATACTGTTACTATTATTATTAACGTTCAGCCATTCAATTTATGCTTTTAGAAAAGATACTTAATCATGTCCTTAGGACTCTGAATTACCATATCCATGAATTGCACCATTGCTCAGTAACTGAGAAACATAAATAAGATAGAGATTAAGTAACTAAGTACCGCTTTCGCACATATCCAGCCATTGATCATTGGAGAACCAAATAGTAGAGGCGACGAATGGCTGTTATCTATAGAGTCTAGATTTCGAGTATTTGAGCCCCCAAAATTATAAATTTGACAACCACTGGCAGTTTTAAACAGAAATCATAGAACACAGTACGTTTGGAAGCTACATAGGGTGTTTGATTGAGAGAGGTAAGCTGTATCTCAAACATCATCTATCGTACAGCTTAGAGAAAAATAATCTATATAAAAGACTCGCATACGAGAAAGTGCTGGAAATTATTCAGTTTCCCACTCCACTGCTAGTGGGCGTAGTTTATAATAATATCACATTAGAAAATATAGCATCGCTTCGAAAAAAATTGAAAATTCCATCTGGCGACTGTGGAAGCCACTGGAATTAAACGATTAGGAAATATTTTTTCTTCTCTCTATATTGTAAACAACGCATTTTTACACTGTTTTGAAGGGCGTAAGTAACAATTACCCAAAAGGTATCGGAAGAAATTGAATCATTCAAAATAGAATGCAGACGTACCTTTTATGCAGACGTACCTTTTGTAGCAGCAATGTGCCTCACGTCTTTTTTTAATGTACCACTGAGTTCTCGTCAGGTCTGTACTTTTTGGTTTACGGTCAATTATTATTTATGCGAAGTGAATATTAATCGTATTGTTATACTCATTTATCCAAATAATACAAAAATATTCCTCGATACACGAAAAAACATCAACATTTTGAAAGTTCTAGTATTACCAGTTAAAAAAAGCTGGCAATTATTTATTTCATAGCCTTTCCGAATTTGGCTGAATACGCGATCCTGGTGATTTTATTTATCAAATATAAGGTTAGCTATATGTCAAAATAGCAAATAAAATAAACGACATACCCAAAGCCCGGATATACGTCACAAACGATGACGCACACCAAGAAGGATATTGAATGTACTATATCTTATCAATTTACATTAATTAATAATAGAGTTTGTCCAGCCATCCTTTGCCGTTACGTCATACATTGTCCAGCTTGCTCTCTCATTCATGAAATGGATGAGACGGAATTTTGACGTTATTAACATATTTCTTATCTAAGGTCGACATAAATTCTATCTGTTACTTTTGACAGTTCAGTTGTCATATTTTGAAAACAATTCTCAACATATTATGTCATTGATTGATTATAATTTTGAGGTTAAGTGTAAAATAGCATTCAAGTAATATAAGACATACGTAAGACAGCACAATACGTTACCCATTATGACGTAACGGCAAAGGATGACTGAACAAACTCTAGTACAATTATCACAATTATGAATATTATATACAAAATTTGGATAAATGTTCTCTCGTTCTCGCTCAAGTTGTATGAATATAATTTCTCAATCCCTAACCAAGTTTTCTATTGAAGTACTGCAGAATACCTCTGACTTCGTTATATTGTATAAACATCCACTTGCAACTTCCTTTTTATTGTTGACCCTCTCCGCTACATAACTTTCCGCAATAATTGCAGATTCACATGACGCTCGAGAGCTAAGACACCAACTCCAGCATTCGTAAATAGAATGGACGACGTTCTTCTAATGTGTCCAGTATACTTCTTGAAGTTCTCAAAGTTAGGATATTTGGAAATTCTACTTGGAATTGAAGAAATCGAGTTCTTCCCGACCGACAGGCTGGCTTAAGCAATTTTCATTCTGATATCGCATGAAGAAACTAGGATTGAAATTCGTCATGTATGGAATCTTTTGAAATTTCAATTTCGTACTATTACGACATAACAAACCTTTTCATCGTCACTTTTAGTCACTGTACATATACGTGCCATTCTATTTTTGGAATCTGGACTAGAAACAATCATAACTTCATGTCTTAATTTGGCATTTTCCATTTTCAATGCGATGAGTTCACTAGAAAGGCTCACTAGAAAGGCAAGTCTTGAACTTCGCTATCATTCTCGACTAGTAAATGCTACTTACGTCCCTTATAATATAATTAACTATTATGAGGCATTGGATTCCCTCCCAAATGATAAGTTTGTCAAAATCGATAAAGCTGGACAAAAGTTATAACAGTCAGCTTTCCCACTCATCTCTACCACTTATCTTACAAAATAAAGGAAAAAGTACGTTGAATGATCCAATGACTACGAATATTTAAGTATTTTGGTACTAGAACAGTGCATAGTGCATAGAAAAACGAGAAATTATTCCTAAGCTCTTCACTCGACACCTAGAAGGAGTAGTTACTAGTCCAGTAACTGAAGGGGCAAACCTCTCAATATATTTGTCCAATAATTTTTTTTGGCTTGATTTGTAGGTCTTGACAGGTACTTCAAAGAGAGAAAAAGTTCTCCAAGATTACCCCTTGGATAAGGGCCCAAAATGGCCCCTAACGCCCCCTAATAACGGTTTCCCGCCTTTATCTCCCGAAATATGCAATTTGGACAATTTTTGTTTCGAAAAAAAGTGAAGGTCGTTGAATTATCTACAAAAATGGTTCTCATCATTTTTTTCGAGAATTCAATAGTTTTCGAGATAATCGCATCCAAACGTCCCCTCGCTTACGCGGCTGCACTACCTCTAGAAATGCTACCGTCTATAAAATTAACTTGTAAACCGGCGGACAAATTCTTCGAGAACTCGGTCAAAAATTAATATTTTTCGATGATTTAAAGTTCATTGTAATGGGAATATCCGTAGGTATCAATATGTGTACCTTAAACCCCGTTCTCGCCCGTCGAGGACATTGCAAAAAGTGGCCAATGTTATTTTTTCCCAATATTTTGGCCTCTTCCATCAAATCATTGACATTTTATTCATTTTTAATGGTTTATTATCCCTTGTTTTTTCAAATGGGGTCTGGGGAGGTCCTGAATGTTCCTAGAAATTTTTTTTCAGTATCTTTGTGGCGTTTCAATAAAAAGTTTATTTATTTATTTGCATTTTTTAGTCGTTTTCGGAGTTCTCACAAATCTTGTAAACAAGCGAAAATGAAGAACTAATGTTCAATTATTTTGTTATTGAATGCACACCATTTGAAAGCTTACTATGTCTACAATCTGAACCAATATTTTTATTAGGAATACAATGCACTCATTTTCCAGGGACCGGGAAAATTGGTAACACGGGTGAAAACCGTTAATGTTAACTGTTAATTTTTTGAGAATAAATACCCACACTGAATTAAAGCTTATATTCTGACCTTTCCCTCCATATAACTTGTTAACCATATTTGAGCGCCGTTCTTTTATGTTTATTATCCTCTTGTATGCCTCTTTTAAGTCTTTTATGCTCCCTCCACCAGAGAGAATCGGACCTAACCTTACCACGTGTACCCACGCGCACACACCAGTGGTCTGCTCTTGTTGACATTTAATCTTTGTTGTTTTTTGGAGCAGTGGTAACCGTTTGCACGAATTTTATAAAAGTTATATAAATATTTTATAAATTATTATATAAATATTTTATAAATTATTATATAAATATTTTATAAATTATTATATAAATATTCCACTATTATCAATTGTACAATTAAAAAGGAGAATTTTTTAAAGTGAATAAGTGACAATTTTGACTTACTATTTGAATTTATTATTATTATTATTTATTTATTTATTTTTATTTTTTATTGTAATCTTGGACAGCCATGGAAGAGGACTCCATTCCAAAATACTCCGTTTGTAACGAGGATGTTGTCGATAATATGGCCAATGTCAGTCGAGGCTTGGAAAACTTGATTTCTGTGAGCAAAGAAAGAGCTGATAATTTTCATCTATCCTTACAACGACAATTTTCTAGTAAATTTTCGACTCATATCCTTGTTAAATTACACTGAACATTGACTAATAGAATGAAGAGACACGAATTGTTGCTGTGACACACAAAAATCGTGTGAAATACGCCAATAATTGCCGAAAAAACGATTGGTGCCCGGATTTTCATGTGTATACACCACAATTTAGCGAGTGCAGGTATTTCGCTGGCGCCATCTACAATTGGTCTCCAAAGTCTAACAGGTGAAAATCTATGTATTTCCGAGGCCCTCGAGCAGAAATTTAGTAAGAAACCACCCAAAAATATTCGGTGTAAAAATTTTGGTTTTTTCAAAGGCCATTGTCGCAAAAGATATTCGTGTTGTGAAAAAAATGATGAGGACCATTTTTGTAGATAATTTAACGACCTTCATTTTTTATTTCAACAAAAATTGTCTAACTTGCGTATTTCGGGAGATATTGGCGGAAAACCGTTTTTTGGGGACTTTAGGGGCCATTTGGGGCCCTTAGCTAAGGGGCAATCTTGGAGACCTTTCTCTCCCCTCGAAGTACCTGTCAAGACCTACAAATCAAGTCAAAAAAAATTATTGGACAAATATTTTGATAGGTTTGCCTATTTTCAGGTCTTCGGTTACTGGACTATACTAAGATATTTCCACGATAATTTTTTACTGAATATAGTAACTAATCAAATTACTTAATTTCAAGTCATGTGGCAAACTTCATCCAATCACCGCTGTATTACAGCGATAATACCCTACATGTGGTGTTTTCAGTTTGGTGTTCACTTTTTATTGAACATTAATTAAACGTTAAACTGACAACTGGATTAAAAATGTCGCGAATATTAGGTATTGCATCTAAAGATTCAATTAATTTACCAATTGTACTTTTCACAACTGTAGTTTTAAATAAAAATGAATACTATTTGATTAAAAGTAATAAATTTTGTATTGAAAATTATTAAACATCATATGGTTTTAAATGAAACGAACTGTTTTTAAATGACTCCACAATATATTTGTAAAAAATCTGTTAATTGCAAGTAAATTGTCAATTTACTTGCAATTAACAGATTTTTTACAAATATATTGTGGAGTCATTTAAAAACAGTTCGTTTCATTTAAAACCATATGATGAGTAGATTCCACGAAGTGAGGGTTTATACAGTTAACTCTATTAAACATCAGATTGGCAATCAATTTTTTGGAAGCTACTAAGTAAAAAATTATCTTTTCGAATACTCCTCGGGTCTTGATAAATACTCAAAATTTTGTCGTAGAGAATCCTTCAAGCGTGTTGCTCAAAGATAATAGCCCTCGGCCTGCGGCCTTGGGCTATTATCAAGCAACACGATTTCAGCATTCTCTATGACAAAATTATCTCGGTATTATCAAGACCCTAGGTGTATTACTACTGACAATACTTACAACGCATGAAAAATGAATTGTTTGGCTCAATTTACTAAAAACTTGGGAAATCAAGATGAGGTTCAGGAAGAACAATATGTTTTGAAATGTAATCCAAAATTATTTTCAACAATTAACCCCCATTCAAACAAAATATTTACAAAAACACCTCACGATAAATCACCAAGCAAACAAAATAGCACACCGTTGAATATAAATAAGGAGTGCTTGCAATTAAAATTATCATTACAGTTCAGATCATTCTAAGATAAACATCAAACATGAAGTACATCTACATTTCCTTCCTGGTATATTTCTTGTTTGGATACATCACACCTTATGTAACTGGAGAAGATAGAATTAACTTAGAAGGTAAGTGTCCTACATGCAATAATTTACTCGATAGATTTAATAAAATACCCACTTCTTGCAGCTTTGGCACCGAAATGTGACTGTAATCAGTTGATCGACGAAATTGCTTGCAAACTAGAAGAAAATGGAAAGCAAATCTTAAACTTGAAAGTTAAGCTGGTGACGATATGTAAAGACCTCGATGAACTAATAGAAGAGCTCAAAGACAATTCTGAAGAAATCGGGGAAATCGAAATTGACGTTGATACTTTAGAAAAACAACAGACTAAAGAAATCAACATAATCAAACAAAATACAAAGAACATTGCTTTGATAGATACGCAAGTACAAGAAATAATTGATGATCAAGAAGAAACTCAATGTATTTTGGCAGAAGATACATGTAAATTGAGCCAGCTTAGAAGATTGATAGCTAGTTATACAAATTGCGCTTGTGTTAAGGCGCATTCTGAATATTCAACTACACCATCTCCTCCGTAACTGTAATGTTAACGAAAACCTGTAGTCATTCATATTTTGATGCGAATAAAATAGTAAACAAAATTAATCTATTTTTCTTTAACAAATGATAATGAACATTCCATGCAACATGTTTTTAAAATGCCGCTGAATCTAACACGAACTTAAAGACTATTCACGCTCCACTAGAGAGTCCGTATTATCACCCCACATACTCACGCTTGCTGGGACGAAAAAGAATATCTGATAGATTTTTTCCTATTTTTTCCCAATAATGGTTAATACTAATTTACTGATATACCAGAATTTTGAGCGTAGGATTGGTGTCCAAGTGCTCATTTTTCATTACCATCTCAGAATTCTTTATAATGGGTGGATTAATTTTTTAAAATTGATTGGGTGAGGCTTTCACTTGATCTAAATGATGAAATGAATTTATTTAATTTGTTAAAGTCTACATTATTTATACAGTGTGGAAACCACTTATGGAATAAAATTATTTATGTCAATATTTAAGAAAATTATAAAAAATGGCGAGACACGTGAATTGAGTTGTGCGTTATGTAAACATAAATGTAAATGTTCAGGGTGATTCACGCAAGTATGCCATAGTCGGTGTTGTTTTTTTTAATGAAACACCCTGTATATTTGCATATTTTCAAAATCACCTTAATGAACCGATTCCAACAAACTAAATAATGTATGGTCAATTATGAATTATACAGGGTGAAATTTTAAAATTAATAATTTATTACACTTGAAATATTGGTACTTTTTTAAATAAGCTGATTATGGATTTATCAAAAATCTAAACTAACTAATTATTACACGTATTTTTATATTAAACAAATCCTGCCACGCCCATGAATTTTATCATAAATACCTAAAAATTGACTAAAAACGCCAATGATTAGACAAAATCGATAAATAATGTAGATTGTTTTAAGTCGGTTAATAATCTGGATTGTTTTCTATTCTGTCAGTTGTTGATGTGTTGACAGTTTATACTGAAAAAGTAAAATCCTTGTCAAACACTCTTTCCTTGTCGACATAACAATGAAATATTTAACTGAGACTCACCGAATTGAGATTTTAATGATGATCGGGAACGGGGATAGCTGCAGAAGTCAAGCTGAATTGGCAAACTTATTTAATCACAGGTATCCCGAATTGCC
This sequence comes from Galerucella pusilla, assembly GCA_910591695.1. NCBI lineage: Eukaryota > Metazoa > Arthropoda > Insecta > Coleoptera > Chrysomelidae > Galerucella > Galerucella pusilla. Next base: position 3,814 of record CAJUYI010000614.1, on the reverse strand, counting down.
TAATATTTCACAAAATACTGTGTCTAAAATTCATGCACAATTTAGAGAAGTTAGACATGTCAAACCATTGAAAAGAAAACCACACTTCGTTGAAGATGATGTGAAAGTGGATATTTTGTTAAGTGTCGAAGAGAATCCAACTTCAAGTACACGTCAAATTGCCCGTGAAAATATTGTTAGTCATACAACTGTTTTAGGATGTCTCCATAAAGAAAAACTTCATCCCTACAAATTAGTTTTTTTGCAGAATTAACAGAAGACGATCCAGATCGTAGAATGGATTTCTGCGAAATATTGATGAATAAGCTGAACAGAAATGAGATAGCTGTTGGTACCATTCTTTTTCCTGACGAATCAACATTCACATTGAATGGAGAGGTGAACCGACAGAACTGTAGATATTGGTCAGCGGAGAATCCTAATTGGATGCGTGAGACACATACTCAGTACCCTCAAAAGGTGAACGTTTGGGCCGGTATCATAGGCGACCATATTATTGGTCCTATATTTATAGATGGAAATTAGACAGCTAAAACATATTTAAATATGCTTAGAAATGAAGTTATTCCTGCCTTGGCAAACTTATATCCCAACGCAATGGATCCTAGCTTACCGAATGAAAAGTTTGGTTCCAGCAAGACGGGGCAACACCCCATTATGCTTTAATGGTAAGAGCTTATTTAGATGAAATCTACCCCAATAAATGGATTGGACGAAGAGGTACTATTGAGTGGCCAGCTAGATCGCCAGACCTTACGCCATTAGATTTTTATGTGGGGTTATCTCAAGAACAAAGTATATGCAACACAACCAACTAGCATTGTAGACCTCAAAGACAGGATAACTACAGAAATACGGAATATTTCACTTGAAACTTTGAACAAAGTTAAGGAGGAGTTCTTTGGGAGACTGTGCTATTGTCAACAACTATGTGAAGAACATTTTGAGCATTTATTTTAATGTATTAAAATCAAATACATCGGGTATTTTAAGTATGTGTTTAATAACTGTAAAAATAAAAATTTCACCCTGTATAATTCATAACTGAACATACATCATTAGTTTGTTGGAATGGGTTCATTAAGAGGATTTCTAAAATATGCAAATATACAGGGTGTTTCATTAAAAAAAAAAAACACCGACTATGGCATACTTGCGTGAATCACCCTGTATATTTACATTTATGTTTACATAACGCACAACTCAATTCAAAAGTTAACGTGTCTCGGCATTTTTCATAATTTTCTAAAATATTGACATGAATAATTTTATTCCATAAGTGGTTTCCACACTGTATAATGTAAATCTTAACAAATCAAATTGTTCCATCTCATAAATTAATGTTTCTTTCATTTTCCATATCTGATAATTGAAATATTATTTGTTTTGCAGTTAATAATAATGATTAGCCAAATATTTTTATAACTCTATTTCTCATAATATATATCTACCATATAAGGTTTCCACCCAAGGAGCCTGCGTTTGTCAAAATCTAAGAATATGGTTCCATCAGTTTTTATTTGTGGCTGTTCGAGTATTCTTTCCATTTTGCCATTTTTTTATTCTCTCCTTTCAGCCAAAAACTGTCATTTATTCGATTATTGTTTGTTTGCTGTTTTTACCGAGATAAAATTTTGACCTTTTTCTACGTTTCATAGGTATATTTTTGTATTATTTTTTTAGATGAAATTCCACTTAATAAAATATCCACATTCAATAAATTGGGTATTAATTTTTTATGATCTCTCTTTATATCATACAATGCCTGCATCTCTAAGCGATATAACACAATATTGTTATGTTCAAAGTCGTACAATTGCAAATATTGTACATACGTAAATAATTAAAGATTATATACCACCTTTATGTTCCTTGTGGCATTACTTAATCTTTTTCCTCTTATTGTTTTGGAACTCAAACCACAATAATGTTCTTATAAAAAGTATAAAAACATTATTGTGGTTTGGTGTCCAAAAAAATAAGAGAAAAAATGATAAATTATAATTTTGAAAAAACACGCTTCATAGGTACCTAATCGAACTAAAAAGTGTAAAACACAAAACCATCTAATTAGGGGCATCCTGTATATACGCTAGAGGCAAACTTTCACTTCCATCTTCTGTAGGTACTCACTCGTGACCTTAGAAAATTTGCCTTCCTGTTTAGGGTTGTCACAGGGCGCCTTTTCAGTTTCGTTGCCACAAACGATTAGCACTTTTTATACATTTTTTTAAATGTAATTCCATATTTTCTGTGATATACTATAAATTTTAATACTGTTTCATGGTATTTGGATAAGAATCATTAGATCCTATGTGTATATAAATGGGGACAAGCCTGCAGTATGCCTTGAACCCAGGAACGTACTAGTCGCATACAAAGCACATCCCCTGTATAAAAACATCAAAAATCACTTACTTATATTCTAAGCTAACGATAAGTCCCTATTCGTCCATTTTGGAAACGTTTTTTATCTAAATTATGGAAGAATTTCTAAAAAGTTGGCTTCATGGAATCCAAGCTGAAAACTAATGTTTTTTGTAATTACAAAGTTTTGCAGAATGACAAACTTTTCCATGTTTTTCCATTGATACTTTCCACCAGTTTCTTGAGGCAATTCCATGAAACTTTTTCTTGTACATAAATGCAATCAAAATGAAGTTATGGTGCAAAACAACATCCTACACCACAAACATAAATCATTAGGAAGCGAACAAATATCTCAATTTCATGTCTACGCGACCATCGAAACAAAAACTACGATTAATAACTCGAAATGAGCTTTTCGTGTAGTTTCCATATTCCAGAGTGCCTGATGAATAGCACGAAACAGATGTTATTAATGGTCGTGACAATAAGCGATTTGTTGGAAATTGTTACTAATAGTAGCTACTTTTTCTTAAAAAATGAAATAACTGGTATTTTCAGGATATGGTTGTAATCGATTACACAGTAGCTATTTTACATACTATTCAATCCAAAAATTATTGAAAATATTGGAATATCAATGATTATTCCTTTCCTCTATTAAATATCAGTTATCAACCAATCATAATTTTGTTTTCTGTTTGACTAGACCATCAACACACTCTATTAGCGATAATTTCATTCACACATGGCTGTACCTATAAAATTGCATAATTGAAGTCACATGATATGTAATATGATCGTTTATTTAGGTTAACAGAGAGCGACCATTTTGTTTAACCTAAATCAAACAGCGAAATTTGGTTTATCTTCCACTACGGAAATTGATGATTATGTGAGCAAATCCATACCAGTTAATACAAAGAAGAGTGAAAAGTCTGTATGGAGACCATTCATGTCAGCAGAAGAAATATGAATCACTTTAGACTACCACAAAATAGGTCAAATTGAAGATATCGAGTTCCAAAGTAATGCAAACAGGCAAAACCTGCAATATTGTTTCCAAAAAAAGGAAAAAAAGTTTAGCAGCACTAGCTTTACATGAATTGAATGCTATTATAAATAGCTATGTCATGGTCTCGGAATATTTTCTTCGACTATTCAGCTTGAGCCTGTGCAAGGAGCATGTGCATCGGACACTAATCTAAATAAATAAATTTTAAACGTCAAAAATTAGCGGTAAATTACTCCAAATCGATAATAAGCGACAAAGAAAAACACAAATTATCTTTACCAAATCCACAACACCCTGAACTCTATTCATTAATTAAACTTCATAAATAAGGGTACCCAATTAGACCGGCTGCTTCTTTTTTCACAGCACCGTCATTTAAAATTTTAAAATTTCTAATAGATATAATTTCCAAATATTGTTCATTCAAACCTC
>CAJUYI010000613.1:91263-113910 GCA_910591695.1 Galerucella pusilla | reverse complement strand
GCAATAATTGATAGATGAATGTACAGTTCTTCACAACTCACTCTGTATAATATTTAAAATGTTATTGTTATTATTTGAAAATTGTTGAGGTATGAATAATTTTTTCAAGGAAATATGAATATTTCTGTTACGTTATATGTTGTCAAGGTTAAAAGGCGATATTTTTCGTAGAGTGTAGCTGCCCTTGCAACACACATTCTTCAATATGGCGTCGACTACACAAAAAAGAAAAATAAAGGACACCTACGTTAAATAAGAAATACACCAATTTTACTTTTAGTCATGTACGTTTCGAATTTACAAAAAAAAAGTTTTAAGTTTTAGGATTTACCTGAACTACCCCCGCGTAGCAGGACTTATATAACGATCTACCTCAATTTTGTAAAGATATTTTTTTATGAATAAGTAATTGTAAGCATTAAACATAGTGTGGATAGTTTCCATTTTTGTTTTTCGTAAATGTACCTGAAAAGAGAAGTGGACCATTTCGTACAAAATATTTGAAAGAGATATACAATGTGATCATGAAAAATAAATTTTTTTTAAGAACTCTAAAATCAAAGCTAATGAGATCATTGGAGCGCATAGATGTAATTAGGTCTAAAATGAATAGTGTCCGGTCACAGAGTACCCCATCTAACAAGAGACGAAAGCTTTGTCGGTTCCTTTGAAGTCGGACTTAAGATATTGAGCTGAAATACGTCGCGGCATTGAAACATAAACTACCTCATACATTGAGAAAAGTAATACGATTATTTATTCGAAGTAAAATCATAACTACACTAAGAAAAATGGTAGTGTTGATGAACATCCCTCCCAATTAGGAGTATAGACTTTTTTCTTAACTATACTAACATGAAAACACCTTATTATTCATCTCATGTGTCTAATGAGAAGTAGCTTATTTTTTACCTAGGTGAATAATAATTATTCACCTGATAATAAAATTACCTGGAAATTTATACATTTTATAAAATGAATATCAAAAATGAACTCTAGAAAATGTCCTTAGACAATATATAGAAATTATCAAAGGTATCAAATTTTATCGATAATTTTTTCTTTTCCACGAAAACTTGTTTATTTGGCAAAAATATGAAAACAAACCGATTGATAAAATCACGAGTCCGTTAGGACGAGGGATTTTATCTAAATTCGGTTTGATTGAATGTTTTTGCCTCAAAATAAACAAGTTTGAGTGATGAAAATAAAAAATTATGTGATTATTTTTTTCACTTGTCAAAATCTGACATTTTGGTGGTTTTAACCAATAGCAATACATTATTCTAGCCAATCATTCGGTATTATACTGATAATTCTGCTTCCTCATCGATAAAACCTTGTTTACATCGAAACGTCAAAATTTTACTTTGAATTTGTCATTATTGACAACTAAAAGTGCTTCGAAGTTTATTGAAAAATGAACACAAACCGATTGAGTGCCATCACCCAAGAGAATATTAAACATTCAGGTAATACAAAATTTTAAATTTATGAAAAAAATAATCTTCCCAAATACAACTCGCTCTTCAAATTTTATCACATAATTTTTTATTTTCATCACTCAAACTTGTTTATTTGAGGCAAAAACATTCAAACAAACCGAATTTAGATAAAATCCCTCGTCCTAACGGACTCGTGATTTTATCAATCGGTTTGTTTTCATATTCTTGCCAAATAAACAAGTTTTCGTGAAAAAGAAAAAATTATCGATAAAATTTGAAGCACTCGTGGTATTACCTTTGATAAAATTTGAAGAGCGAGTTGTATTTGGAAAGATTATTTTTTTCAACAATTTAAAATGTATTTAAATGTATTAAATGTTCAACATTCTCTTGGGTGATGGCACTGAATCGGTTAGTGTTCACTTTTAGTTGTCAATAATGACAAATGTAAAGTAAAATTTTGACGTTTCAATGTAAACAAGGTTTTATCGATGAGGAAGCAGAATTATCAGTATAATACCGAATGATTGGCTAGAATAATGTATTGGTATTGGTTAAAACCACCAAAATGTCAGATTTTGACAAGAAAAAAAATAATCAAAAATATAAAAATCGTTTCAACTCAATAAAATAATACACGGTGAACTGAGGGGAATGAACGGAGGGGACGACTTGACAAAGACAGATAATAGTTATTTGTTTAACTAGGCAGCAAAGTAGTAGATTGACTGCCGAGGCTAGGAACTCAGCTAAGGCAGTCAATCTACTTTGCTGCCGAGTTGAACATATAATTTTTTCTCCGATTGTTCATAATGATATAGGAGGATATTGTATTTGCAAATTATATGAGGAAAGAAAAGGTGGACTATTCGTTCAAAACTGTAGTAATTTTACCATCAATGTTAATAACAACTAAACATATGTTTTTAAATTCTTGTTAGAAGTGTTATGTAATAATTGCTAATAAATGTTTACGTCAAATGTTTTATTCCAATTGAGTATAACCACTTTGCTGCCTAGGCAGAAAAGTATCCACTTTGCTGCCTAGGCAGGAAAAGTAATGCTAATTGATATGTGTCAGCAAAATTGATATTTGCTGCCAATCGGAGAAAAACTAATTAACTCACGCATGTGCATTCAAATTTTCGATCACGAAAACTTCTTTCTTTCGCCTCTTCTTAGATGGTGTACTCTGTGGTCTGGTTAGGACACCTGTCAAAACTCCTATGGCGAATTCCACTAGTGGCACTAGTGCGCACTAAGCGGCAGTGAAAGCACTCTCTTCCTCTCTCTTGGTGCTGGCAAAGCTCTGCACTGGTTTTGAAAATGTTAATGTTCGTTCCAGACATGCACCAATTTAGTGCGCATTCGGCTGGCCTGCACTCGGTGTGCGGTTTGTAGCACACGAATCAACGTCGGTTTAAAAACTGGACCGGTGTGGCTCGCATAAGTGTTGCATGGTAACTCCACCGGGTCCGCGTGTTAGCAACTTTTACATGGCACTAAGGAAATGCGAATTGAACTGAGGAAGGTCGTGCACTCGGATTTTGCACCATAGTCGAATTCGCCATTAGTGCAGCTTTATTCTGGCTTATGCAACCTCTCAATCTCACCTAGTCATAGCTTCCCAAGAATATCATTGATGTTTCTATTGGTTAGATTTTCTTTTCGTCGTTGACAATTCAATGTTATAAATGTCGTCAGATCTGATTAAACTGCTGCCAGAATAATTTTGTTTATACAAAATTCGTTACCGAATAAATGCAAATAATCAGTAAAACCTTCAAGCGAACACTGAAAGAACTTGTATTTTGCGGCATGTCCACCGACTATCATTTTGACACTAATGACAATCGTCTTGGGGAACATTTTTATTTAAGCATGAACAACGCCGAGAAGGTCACTAAATCGAAACCAAATGGACTCGAACACGATCAAAATATAGCTATTAAGAACTAAGAGTTATGCAATGAATGCTTTTTTATCTTGAGGGCGACTGTCACATGACATCATGTGGACTTGCCCTATTGACGTCTCATTGAAATTTTTTGATATACAATTATGGATACATTGAGAATAGAAAATAATTGTTTGATTACGCTGTATATTTCTTAAGCAAATAACAATATGTACTTAATAAGAATTGTTTAACCTTACGGTATGTGAGTGCTAAACAACGGTTTTTTTAGTATATTTCTATTTTTTCTAAGTAAATACGGAGTAAATGCAAAAATCGATATAACTTTAGGTTGTATAGAACATTGAATAAGTAACATATTTTCTTACAAACATACACATGCCACTAAAAGCAATGGATTGACATAGGTACTCAATATTTGCAAATAATGAGCCTTTTAGTAAACTTGTTTTATTAATTTATTTAATAGAACCCCATGACCTTGAAAGTGAGTGAAATTTTGCAAAGCTACTTCCCTCTGGTTTTTGACAGCTAACCTCTGCATTAAATTTGACAATATGCGATATTGCTGTTATTTGGTTTATTATCTCTTTTTGTTTCGTTTTGACTCAATTTTCACAAAGCACATGTACAAGAAGATTCGTAAATTAAATCAATCTAACCATAAAAACAAAACTACCAGCTAAACTTCCCTGGAACGCATTTCTGTCAAATAATGCCAGCATAATTCCGGGAGAGGTGTCAAGGTCAAATTAATGTTCAAATTACTCTCAACTACAAAAAATTTTTCTATCTGCCTTCATGAAGATGTTGAACTATTTATAGTCAAGGAGTTGGTTGTAGTGATGTTTGTAAAAAAAATATGAAACTATTTAATTATTTTTGTTCCTTTTTAAAAAACCAGTTTTATAACCATATAAGTACCTCTTTTTTAAAGTTCGTCAAAAAGCAATTGCAGAAGCTAAAACACATGTTCGTAACCTTTACCGACTTTTTCTTCTGACCAGTTATAACGATTAATTGCGATGAACAAGTGTTTCAAATTCTGCAATTGTTTTTGGATCAACGTTACCTATGTATACCTATTTATATGTATTTTTACTACCAATAGACTGATTTTTCTTCTCAGGGATGTAACAATAACAATGTCTTCGAACCAAATAGCAAAGTTTCTATTATTCCAAATATACGTAACATAGGGTAGTTTGCAAGAAGTTGTTTTATTTCTTAAACCTAATCAACCAGTTTGTCAGGTTATTAAAAAAACAGCATAAGTTTGTTATACAAATAATTATAATTTATTTCTGATGGTGCAAATGTTATTGTGGAGCCGGCCGAGGAGTGAACTTCCTGAGGAAGTTCTCAGTGACTGGTAGCTCTTTTAGATCCATTCCCGAATAAACTTAAGGATGTCTGTAGGCTTCAGTTTAGTTACTAGTGTCGCTTTTCTATACAGTAGTCGATCCTAGCTGTTGTGCCCTAGGAATCTGAATTGTAGTGCAATTTGCAAGTATGTGGAAGGATGTTTCTTATTCCATTCTACAGAATCTACATCCATCTGTCTCCATTATTTTGAGCATTTTCAGGTGCTCCTTCAGGCGACAATGTTCCGTTAAGATCCCTGTTTTACTCATTCATTCATTTGATCTCAACTGCTTGTAGATACCGAGAAGTATCTTTGATTGTGTGTGCCCTACTAGATCTTTCCAATGACCAGATCTTATCTTCTTTCGTCTTTGCCTATTTCTTCCAATATCACAAAAAGCTTCCGGCTCCTAAAAGAGTGTTTCAGTCTCTCTCTTTGCTATTCCATTGTGTCATGGAATCCATAGTATGTCGATGATGTTGTTCTTGCTTAGTTCATTGTTCATAAATCGTATTTTTCATAAATTTATCCCAATTATATAATAAGCACTTATTACAGGGCGTAAAATTGAGGAACCACACGTGGTCCAATCTATGAAATGCAGCAAAATAAATAAATAAACTTTAACATTGTTTATGTTTACATCAGATACGTCTGTTTACTCTTTTAATATGTTCATTACCTACTCAAATATTTTGGCAGTTTTGGTATTTTAAATTTATATTTTGGTACGATACCTATACATGTACAAATATTTTCACTACCGTATCTCCATGGAATTGAATTAAATTTTGACTTTTTCTTTAAAGCGTACCTATTGTTTATATCTATAATAATTCAAATGCTGCTCAATTTATCTATTATTTTGCATATCATCCTATTTTGTAATCTTGAATTACCAGTTGTGTGAATTAAATTATCAATTTCATTCTAAGAATAAACTCATTTAAATTTATAGATTGGTATAGAATATTGTCGATGCAAAGGTTAATAATAATTAACCAAAAATTATTCTCTAAAAGTAAACAGAGTGCTGTTGTATTCAATACACCAATATACCTACTTGAAGAGGGTAATTATTGATGAGTAATTATAGCAGTTTGAAACCAATGAAAATTATGCAGATCATCCTATATTGGTATATTGACATTTGTTAGTTGAAAGAAGTAACGTTTTAAGGCGCAAAGCCGATTCGATGTAGACGCGACCGTTGGCACGTGCCAATGAGCCAACTGTGTGCCAATGAAAATCGTTAAGTGCTGGTCTCCTTCAAAGGAAGCCAATGAGAACGTGCCAACCACTGGCCACGCAGCTTCAGTTTTGATTCAAACTGTCTGCCAGTTAGCAGGTGTTTTCAAATGGATGGACTAACGAGAAAGTTATTAATTTGCAGACGTTGGCTTTGCCAACGGTAAATGGCGGCATAGTGTGGACGCGCCCTAAGAAAGCAATACAAAAAGTGTTGTACATTATTATTAAAATTATTATTATTAAAATAGATGAGAAACTGATAAGTAGAACGTAAATCGCGATTGAATCAATAATTTAAAAAATGAAGTACCTAATATTAATTGAAACAAATATAAAGCTGTATATCGCAATAAAATTCTTCATATATGTATTCTTTTTCTGTCACATTCTCAAATAGCAGCGAGAAATGAATGTAAAAATAGTTAGAAATTTGATTTATTATAAAACTGATAAGCGTTTGTAATCAAATATTGTGTGTAGATGCTAAAAATATATGTCAGGATGGCCGAGCGGTCTAAGGCGCCAGACTCAAGGTTATCCTTGCCTGTACAATTCAGGTTTCGAGCGTTCTGGTCCACTCTGTGGGCGTGGGTTCGAATCCCACTTCTGACAATATTTTTTTTTATTTTTACGTGAATATATAACTAACTGAATTATACTTAAGTATATCATCAATTTATATATTATAACCCAACCAGCATCGAAACGTAAACAACATAAAACGTTCGAAGTACGTTACCAGCGGACAAAAGTTATGTCTAGAATACGTACTCCACTGTACGTAGTACGTACACAGCACATTTTTAGGATGTACATTTTCCACAATGCAGTATGTCCAGAGTACGTACAGGAATTACATACAATAGACGTACACATACTATAGCTAATTTATATTATATATGTACATAAAACGAATACACCCCTAGTTGAAACAAAGTGATGACCGCAAACAATTATTCTTTCTCTCTTTTTCATATAATATCCTTGTCGTACCTACTTGTGTAATCCGAGGCGAGGGTTCCATAAGGATTTTCGCAATCTGTATGTACAGATTCACTTTTTTCGATAGACAATAAACTAGATATAGGGTGTATCGAAATAATCTAATTAATATATATATATAATGCACATTAAAATATCTATGTGTTTTGTTATGACCGTCCCGCCCCCCTGAACTCCTTAGTCCTTACATACTTAGACTAATAACGGTATGAAAAAGGTGTAGTTGCCACCATCTCCTAACACCAATAAATATTGCACATTGAAATACACTTGGCCCACGATTTCGCTGTGGTACGATACATAGCTCAGACCAATAACGGTATGAAAAAGACGAAACTACCGCCATCTATCAATGTCAATATCAAAATAAACATATTTTGTACATCCAGAGCACGTACACAAAGTACGTTAAAATTAGTTTGTCCTAAGTACGTCCTTACTACTTATCGTAGAGTACGTACAACCAATATCCTTCACTGTACGTACTTATTTTATACATATTTTGTTTACTATCGGACAAGGACGTAACAACGTTTTCTGTTTTAGGACGTAACAACGTAAAAAGAGTCTTAAATGTACGTACACTGGACATATGCTGCTGTTTGGGAATTATATTGTCAAAAACAGCTCGATTCGTTAACGTGATACCTACATCACTCTACAGCAAGTCGTAGTGCTCAGCGCCCGATAGTGTTATATCGGGGATAGTACTAGAGTGTCACCAACATTTAGCTAACGCCTCGGCAGATAACAATATTATCCTGAGGTGGGTTAAAGGGCAGTAAAGGTAATCGCATTGCCGATTCTTTAGCAAGGGAAGCGGCTGGACTAAAAACTTTAGGACTTAGTGACACCTACGGCCAGACGGGAACTAACCAAACGTTTCCCCCAATGCACAATCCCCTAAGGGATGGGATGGAATCAAAGGATGCAGTCTTGCCAGGATCACCCTGGGCGACCCTGGGAAGCTGGCGTCGCAGAAATATTTGGCGATGATCAGGAAAAACCTACGCTTCACAGTAGAATTTCCGACTGACCACTGTCAACTAAGGAAGCACCTCCTTACTATGGTGCTAGTGGACTCACCTCTATGCAGGATGTGTGAACAGGAAGATGAAACTGTAAGGCATGTCTTATGCGAGTGTCCGGAGTTATCGTCAATAATAGAGTGTGTGTTCGGTGAGTCTTGGCCTACACCTGCCGATATAAAGGAGATATCTCCTAGTGACCTGTCCACCTTCCTGGAAAGGACAGGATGGACGATAACCTAGAAGGACAACTCCTCGGGAGGATGTACAAAGGATCACATATGGCCTAAGTGCTGTGAGCCTATACTCACCCTCCCTACTTTACAGATACACAACGCCCGATAGTTAAAACTTTTCTGCCAAAAAAATATCGTTTCCAGAAATATAATTCAAAACCAAAGACCAAATTTCACATGCTCTAAAAATTATAATGTCTGAAACTGTTAAAATTAAACTTGTTAAAATTAAACAACAGACTTTCTCCTTTTATTGCCTTTTTCATTCTATCTAGTTGTTTCTTAACCATGCTTCATGTACCTTCCTACCTACCTACCTACCTAAGGTTTTCTAGTCCTACCACTTTTTTTTCTTTTTGACTCACCCCCACCCACTCGGGAGGTGAGCATTTGACTGTGAAAAAATGGTGTGAATTATGAAAATTCAATCTGCAGATACTATACTTTTACACAGATTATACGTAACAAGCCCAGAAGCTTATTGTTTAATCAGTGTTTTGGGCTTAGACTTGGTAGTCCAGAAACTGGAGATCTGCTACGGAAACATGTGAATATAGCCTTTCTTCTGGTTGGTCGTAATATCTTTTGACACCTTCCTTATCTATGTTAAAATATTTATTACGATTATACCGCATCAACCCTAATCATAATACTTTTTTTCTGTTTGTAAGTTTCAACTCTGATAAGTACCTACCTAATTCTTCAAGCATCGCTCGCCGAACAGTTTGTGGGCATTCCTTGTAGTGCCTTGTGGCTTACGTAATGCAAGTGTTTGATACATTCACTGCACGCACGACTGTCTTGGTGTTGTTCTTGGTACGCGTATTCAGTCTTCTTAATCTTCTTCATATTATTATCTATATTGATTTTAATTTGTTCAATATTTTTAGCAGTACGTGAGATGCCCAATCCAAAAATCTTCTCAGGTGGTTGTTCAAAATTATTCATAATTTCAGATTTTTTTTCACTTTTACTTTTGTTAGAAATTTTTTGGACTTTCTCAATAATTTCCGAATTCGTTTTGCAATTTCCCTTCTCGGGAGGTAGAAAACTATGAAAAGTTTTGAGTTGGCAGCTTGGACCGAAGTCCCTTATCAATTTATCCAAAGTTTTGACATTAGACTTCAGCTTCTTTTTTAAAAAATTGTCAAAAAACTTTGTTATCTGACTTATCCAACAGAATAATATAAGTAAGTATTTATTTTTTATAGTGATACATTTATATATACAGGAAACTTTTATTTTAAAATTTCATATCTAGACATATGAGACCGATTTTATTTACCACTAGGGTCATCCTTAGTACTTGTGAAGGATACAAGGAATAGGAAGAATGAAAGTGTATGATGCAAATTTTATAATTTTATTAAAACACACACAAAAATTTTAAACTGCCTTTTACAAAATCACAAAACGCTTGTCTTTTTGTCTTCTTTAGAACAAGGGGAAATTGAGTTTTTTAACTGAAAAGAAAAGTAACTATTAGTAAAAACAATGTCAAGATTCACCTCACAGTTCATACGAAAGTACAGTTAGGCGGACCTTGAACAATATCTACAGTCAATTTTTCAATCGATAACAGTACAATAGTCCATGAATATTGTTCAAGCCGGTATCTCCACATAACCTGCTAGGTGAATATAATTTTGAAATACATAACTGACATTTGAATAAACCTTCCGCTAGTGTTTTAGCCAGCAAAAATATTTAAGGAACCAACATAAATTAATAAATTGCTTGGGTAATGTTAATTTATAATAACTGGTATACTTACTAGGATCCGGATTTGGCAGATGCTTTAGCTGAGGCTTGTGAACCGTGTCCTTAAAAATGATATGATCGTTAATATCAAAATATAGAATGGCTATTATTTCATGATACGAAATAAATAATTCGCATTAGTGTAAAATAACTTCAAGTATAAAACGTGCAAAAAAATTAGTTTCGGCGTAAATTTTGTGAAACATTCAAGAAATGTAATTGTAACTAGTGGAACCTTTAAAATGAAAAGTTTCAAGAAATAGACAACTACTATTATTTTTGCTTTTTTGTGTTTTAAATATATTTATTACCATATCCTCCACCACTTCCTGGTCCTCCACTTCCGTATCCTCCATTGCTTCCATGTCCGCCACCTTGTCCTCCGCTTCCATATCCTCCATTGCTTCCATGTCCACCACCTTGTCCATATCCTCCGCCACTACCACCTCCGAATCCTCCACCTTGACCACCACCTTGTCCACTGCTGCCACCCCATCCTCCTTGTCCGCCTCCGCCATGACCACCAGATCCGCCCCCATGAGGACCACCGCTAGTACCACCTCCGCCACTAAAGCCTCCACCACCACCAGAGTGGCCACCGCCGCCGCCACCTCCACCACCTCCTCCTCCGCTACCATAGGAACCTCTCTTTATTCTGGCATGCTGGAATAAAAAATAAAGAGATAAAAATAAGATGACGCTCAAGAGCACTAAGCCTAAGGATTGAGTGGGAATGGGAAACAATACCAGCGTGGTTCAAACAGAACTGGCTGGTATCTTAATTGCCACAAAAGAACTAACCAAAAAAGGAATTTCTGGCAAAAACATGGCAATCTGCATAGTAGACAAGACCTGTTAGCCTTGAACAGACAACGTGTTATATCGGGGCTAGTACTAGAGTGCCGCCTAGATTTAGCTAACGCCTCGGCAGATAACAATATTATCCTGAGGTGGGTTGAAGGACACGACAGGAGTAAAGGTAATCGCATTGCCAATTCTTTAGCCAGGGAAGCGGCTGGACTAAAAACTTTAGGACTTAGTGACACCTACGGCCTGACGGGAACTAGCCAAACGTTTCCTTCGGCCTAACGACTTCGACAATTGCGTAGCTAGCCAAACGTTACATCCATGCTCAATCCCAAGAGATGGGATGGAATCAAAGGATACAGTCTTGCCAGGATAACCCTGGGCGACCCTGGGAAGCTGGCGCCGAAGAAATATTTGACGATGACCAGGAAAAATCTACGTTTAACCATAGGATTTCTGACTGGCCACTGTCAACTAAGGAAATACTTCCATACTATGGGGCTAGTGGACACACCTCTATGCTGGATGTGTGAACAGGAAGATGAAACTGTTAGGCATGTCTTATGCGAGGGTCAGGAGTTATCGTCAATAAGAGAGTGTGTGCTCGGTGAGTCTTGGCCTACACCTGATGCCGATATAAACGATATGTCTCCTAGTGATCTGTCCAATTTCCTGGGAAAGACATGATGGACGATGACCTACACTCACCCTCCCTACTCTACAGATACAGAAAATGACGTATGAATCTGGTTCTGATAAATTACGGGGATTCTATATTATTTTCATTGTCACATTTATGACAGATGAATAATTAATTCCATTCTATAATAATGCATTGAACAGTTTTTTATCAAATATTTCTAAATAATATAATAAAAATTTGATTTTCCTGGAAAGGCTGTTCCAAAAACCTCCTATGTAAAATTTCATTGAAATAGTTAAAAAAGAGTTTAGAGTTAACTTGGCTGCAGCGCCACCTACCGGGACCAATTGTGAATCCAAATCATTGAGGGACACAATCAAGCAAAACTTCATCAAAATCAATCCAGCAGTTTTGGAGGAGAATTACTAAAAAAATATCTATATGTACAAAGACAGGACAAATTACTTGAAAAATATGCCTCTGTGAATCTTAATATTTTAGTAGTAAAGTAACAAAAGCTGGGAAGATTCTGAAGAGATAACACTAAGAAAAAGAAATTTAAAGAATTTATACCCCATACCTTCGGGTAGAAAGGTTTCGATTATATATTCATAGTTTTATTCAAAAACAAATATAGTTTTATTCAAAACCAACAACATAAAAATATTTTTACCTCTAAATCAGCTGACTGTGTGACAGCTACAAGACACAGCGCCACTACACTGACCACTACGAACGACTTCATGATTGTATACATAACACAAGATCGACGGCGTATTTATACGAATCCAAGATATTTTTTATTTAAGATTTAAATGAAATGATGTAATTTAATGTTTATCTAAAAAAAGAAGGATAGTCTATTGTGCTAGTGTGTATATAGATCTTATTGCCGTATAGTAAGGCGGCTTACGGGAATCTTTTTTATTGTTAGTTTTATAAAAAATAATCAATTTTTTTTCGTTGTCTGAAACATTCGTAATTTTCTCTTGTGCTGCAATTTTCACAGTTGTCCAGGAATGTTTGGCTTTTCTTACTTGGTAAACAATGTACTATTTCTACCTATCTTACCGAAAGCCAAACCCAAAATAGTGCTTTAACAACTATCTGTCACCTGAGTAATTTGGCATTTGCAGACTCTACTATAATAGACAATTGTCCTTGGTACATAAATAACTATTTTGTCCGTAAACACTCAACTTTTCATCCTCAAACGCTGTGCTCACTATGAAACGGCACGTTGTGACAATAAATGTCATTTGTCAAATTAACTATTTACGAAGTTAGCTAGATTTTACGTGTGAATAAGACCGTGGTCTGAATATTATTGTTCAAATAATTATGGATATTGATAGAACTTATCTTTTGCACCTCGCCTGCTTGCAGCTTGCAACTTGCAGACTAGACTTTAATAGAGAGTTTTTCGTCCATGGTACATAGCTAACTATATTAGATATACAACATTATCCATGTGTTAAAGGGAGACAAGCAGACAAGCAAGATATTTTTATCCTTTGATAAATTCCAAGGATCCTGGATTTAAAATTTTTATTTGAAAATCCAAGATTCACGTTGAATTTTTACCAGAATACAGGATATACAAGATGATCTAGAAATTATGGAAATAATTTGGGGATAATAAACCCCAAATTATGTAGGTTTTATCATTTACAGCGGAGAATAGACATAAAACTGAAGGTTGGTTTAGACAACGAGTAGTGTTTAGTGTTTAATGCTTAACCCATCACTTGGCAAGCTAATAAAAAACACAATTTTCATAAAATATTAATTAAAGGGATATTAATATATAAACTAAAAGAATTATGGACCGAAAAAAGTTTTTTGAGAAAAAACTTAGTATAGAATTGCCGAATGTAGTTATTGTTCAATTGTTACATACAAAAATATAAACAACATTCCTAACGATAAAATAAAACAATTCAATTTGTTTAACCTTCATTATATTATTTGAACTGAGTTCAATACATATTCGTGACGCTTTTTGCTAACACAGAGAATGCTCAAACAGCTACTTAACTATTGTTTTTTATGGAAGTTTGCTAAACAATCTGTAAGGTGATGTACTTTGCACTTTTAACATATAAAAATAAATTACTTTTACAAAAGTGGCACTTTCTGGCACTGTCACTATCTCTTACTATAAGCGTTTTCGATTATTCACTTTTTGCCGCTAGTAGCAGCTCGTAGTGACTGAATGCCGTTCGTTTATTATCGGGCGTGACGCCTAGTCATACCTTCCCCTTGCCATTCAAGCACATACCGAAAAGTATGAGCTTCAAGCCACGGACATTAAATATTTGACGTTTGTCCGGTTTGACGTTTATTTAAAGGTTAAGATTGTACCGATTACGATTTAAACCTTACTAAAAATATCTAAATATGCAAAATCAGATTATCAACAACATTATAATTGAAAACTAACAACACAGGAAATTCATTGGCATTGGAACATGACAAGTGGTTTTGAGGATCCTAAAAAATCGTGTTCGTTTTGCTTAAGAGGCGTGACGGCTGAGGCGTCACGCACAAGTGCTTGAAGCCCAAATAAACGAGAGCAGCATATAATGTGGCTAATCCATAGAGATACTACATATAGAGGCAACAAGCCATAGGACACTGTATAAGTGAGAATGTCCGTCTGAACTCCGGTAAGAGAGAAAGAGACAGACGATCAAAGGTTTTTCTGTCTTTGTTTGTGTATATATAGCACACATGCTATTAGAGAAAGACAGCATAAACCTTCTACTTGCTATCTCTCTCTTATATGCTGACGGGTTTGGAGCTGGCCTGTTGTACCTATTTGTAGTATCTCTATGGACTAAAGGCGTTTTAAAAATAAATATAAAAATGAGGTTTAATCAACTCAGTAACATACACTTGACAGTTTTTAATGCACAAAAACTACGCATTGTATAAACACCATTCTCCTGTTCTGCATTATGCATTATAAATTACGGATTACGGTCTTAGCACAAAAATTATGAGTTACACACTATCCTTAGTGGAGGGAAAAGTAATTAACATACATCAGAAATTTCATTGAACGCAAAATGTCAGTGTCAGAGAAGTCAAAAGTTGATCTCTTTTCATTGAATAAAATGAGTGAACCAAAAGATGCAGCACATCAGAAACATGTCGGGAAATTATATATACATACCATGGATATATTGACTTAGAAGCCAAATTATTATCGAATACTTTAAATAATAACATTTATTATTGTTGTTAGTTAACTTGTTATCTTTTGTTTACCTTTTAATTCCATGAATACATTAACCCAATAATTCACGAAAAGGTTATCACGTTTTTGGATATAACTTCTGATATTTCATAATTATTTACCAAATTAAAATATAATTTGTTTATACCGAAAATTGTTGAGAATTGTTTTTTCATGGCAGATAACGTTGGATATTTAACTTAATTTTCTAATTAGAAACGACTCCGTTTCACATATAAGAAGAACCCATTAGAAGCCTAAGCCTTAGCCTAACGCTTTGAGCGATATTGATGTTCAGATATTGTTATGTGCAGCTTCTTCGCGCATACGACTGCAACTTCTAGACTTCTAGTGGGTTCTTCTTATGTGAAACGAAGTATACTTGAAATCAATTTTAATTTGATAAAGGAAAAAATGCCTTTTGTTTTGTGAATTGATGACTTTCTATGTAAAATTGGAAATAAGTTAACATAAATTTAACAATCTGGAATTGCGTTCGAAACCATATTTTGAAATGGGGTTGTGACTTTAGATATCAAAGTAGAATAACATTACTACTAACAAATATTTTGTTTTTGTTTTTTTTAATAGCAATTGCATCATTATTATGAATATAATTATAGTATATTATACACCAAAGTGGTGAATACTATTATTATTGACCGAGCACCAAAATTATTTCGCCAGGGTCTTTGCCCCGAGCGGAATAAGGTGCGAGGTTTATGAATGTCTTCACCACCAGTGTGTGTATACAACTTTTTCCACTACTAGCCGAATTTAAGACAAAAATTAAAAATAATTCACAAACGCACCACGAGAAGCGCTTACTCCGTCGTCTGACTGACAAGTACACTGTCACTTTTCGATAAATTATGAACGTACTCGTTATGTCATGGGTAATTTTTGATTGAGCGCGAATTTTAATCTAATGGCATTTTTATTTAAATACTTTTATTTTGATAGGTGATTTCAAGCAGCAAATATGTTAAAGACAATCTCCTCCTGGGTATACAAAATTATGTTGCACAAGTTTTTATTGAGCTACTATCTGTATCTGTATCTGTAGAGTGGGGAGGGTGAGTGTAGGCTCACAGCACTTAGGCCACATGTGACCCATTGTACATCCTCCCGAGAAGTTGTCCTCCTAGGTCATCGTCCATCCTGTCCTTCTCAGGAAGGTGGACAGGTCACCAGGAGACATCTCCATTATATCGGCAAGTTTAGCCAAGACTCACCGAACACACACTCTCTTATTGACGATAACTCCGGACACTCGCATAAGACATGCCTGACAGTTTCATCTTCCTGTTCACACACCCTGCATAGAGGTGTGTCCACTAGCCCCATTTTTTTTCCCCTTCGGAGCCGTCCTTTCGCCGGTACCACCTCAGCCTCCTGGGCTTATTGTGGATACTCCTAGTGTTCTGACTACAACCTATTCAGCCAATCCGTTCCCTGTATTAGCTCATACAGGTTCTTAGCTGGTTGATTGTAGAAGTCTTCTGGAGTCATTTGGGTTCTACCATAAAGTTTCCGCCTTCTGTGGTCCAGCGACTCACAGTTGCATAGTATATGCAGAGCTGTTTCGGTATCCTTTTTGCATCTTCTGCATGTAAGGTCTCCGTTGTACAGCCCTATTTTGTTTAGGTGCTCCTTTGTGGGAAAGTGTCCCGTAAGTAGCCCCGTAGTGGTACGCAGTTTGTTCCTGCTCATTGAGAGCAGTTCCTTCGCTACTTTTTCTGATGGTTCTTTTATGAATTTCTTCCCATGTATTTGCCCAGTCGTATTCTTCCAGTATTTCTTGTGTTGTTCTTTCAACCACCCTTTTAACCATGACCTGGTTAAGCATCTGGGGATGCCCACAGCAGGTTCGGGTCCGTTCATCAGAGTTGACGATCCTACTCTTGCGAGTTCGTCAGCTTTTTCATTGCATGCGATTCCTTTATGACCTGGTACCCACTCCAGTGTTACACTGTTCCGAGTCGCCAGTCTTCTAAGTTCTTCGCCGCATTCCCATACTAGCCGAGATGTCATCCTATAGCTCTGAAGTGCTAGCCCCATAGTATGGAGGTGTTTCTTTAGTTGACAGTGGCCAGTCAGAAATCCTACTGTTAAACCTAGGTGTCCTTCAACCCACCTCAGGATAATATTGTTATCTGCCGAAGCGTTAGCTAAATCTTGGTGGCACTCTATTACTAGCCTCGATATAACACGTTGTCTGTTCAAGGCTAATAGGGCTTATCTACTATCAGTGCAGTTTGCTATGTTTTTGCCAGAAATTCCTCTTCTGGTTAGTTCTTTTGTGGCAATTGAGATACCAGCCAGTTCTGTTTGAACCACGCTGGTATTGTTTCCCATTCCCCACTTAATCTTAAAGGCTTAGTGCTCTCGAGCACCGAATTCTCAAAATATTTGAATTTCTCCATTATTGACCCAGGTTAATAATAGAAAATTATTAATCACTAATAGAGAAATTCAACTTCTCAATTGGCTAGAAGAAGCAATAATTGTCAACTTCACAGCTAGTAGTGGAAAAAATCATTTTTCTAGTGTCTATACGTACAGACCATTTGACCATCGTCAATCTGGAGACAAAGAAAACTAATTCTGTAGATTTAATACGTTATCTTCCACTTTTCCTGCTGTGAAGTTGACAATTATTGCATTTTCTAGCCAACTGAGAAGCTGAATTTCTCTATTAGTGGTTAATAATTTTTTCTATTATTAATCTAGGTCAATAATGGCAAAATTCAAATATTTTAAGAATCCAGGGATAGTAGTTGAACAAAAACCTGTGCAGCATACTTTTGTATACCCAGAAGATTGTCTTTAACATTTTTGATGCTTGAATTTACAAAATAAAATTATTTGAATAAAAATGCGATCAGTTTAAAATTGGCGCTCAACCAAAAATGACTGATGACATAACAAGTACGTTCATGATTTATCGAAAACTGACAGTGTACTTGTCAGTCGGACGACGGAGTAAGCGCTTCTCGTGGTGCGTTTGTGAATTATTTTTAATTTTAGTCTAAAATTTGGCTAGTAGTGGAAAACATTGTACATAGACCATGGTGTTGAAGACATTTATAAACCTCGCATCTTATTCCGCTCGGGGCAAAGCCCCTGGTGAGAGAATCTTGGTGCTAGGTCAATAATAATAGTCTTCACCACCTTGGTGTATAATATACTATTGTTTAGTGGTTGTAAAATAATTTCTATGCAAGATAAAATTCTGGTTTTATCAATACTTAAAATAATCCGATTCAGGTCAGACCAGTACCTAATAGTGATGAGATCTTGGGATATGGTAGATTGTAGTATCATCGACAAATATAGTTAATTTACCATTTATTTCTTAGTCTTCAACATTGGAGAATTGGACCTAGAAGTGAGCCACAACTGGTAGATTTTCAGGAACTGTATCATTTGCCCGTACCAAGCTTTGTATACGTTGTATAGGTGAGTTTTTTATAAAAATTCCATGAACAACATAGTAAAAGACCTTCGCTAAAATGCTGAAACCTCACATAGTTCATTATTCAGTGAGATATATTAAGAACAAATGTACTTATTTTGAGATTTTCAAACTTTCTCATTTCCAGTACTTGTTTTCCTAGATTCTAAGGTGCATTAGGTATTTTATGAACGATATATTTTTGATAAAAAAATCCACAAGTCGTATAGCACCACTGTTGCTCTTGGGGGATTTAGCGTTATTCGTCCAGTCACTATTCACAGAGTATACTGGTGTAATAAATTTATTTATTTCAGCAAGCCACTCAACTAAAATCGTCAATAAAAACACCATCTACCAGAAAAAAATCCTCAAGTTCAAGTGTATCCATTAAGTATTTTACTATGCTAATTGAACAGATCGTGAAATCCCAAGAAAAGTAATCTAAACAGATGATTCGCTATAACATAATTATTAATGAATGTTAATTAGAGACAAAATCAAAGACTGATTAGTGTTACAGATAAAATCTGTAGATTTTTTTATTGGCTTAAGCAAGGTGTAAGTATACAGGATGTTTATAAATATAATAATCTTATTGAATCTTTAATACCTACCTATATTTTATTTTAAAAATGAACATGATCGTGAACGAACCAATATTTACCACTCATCTTCTTTTTCTCTTTTCCTCCTATATTTTCATGTGTCGAATGAGAATTCCCATTCCTCTTGTACCCAATGCTTCCACTATTTCCTATCCCTTGCTAATCTTTTCATTTAATCTAGAATTTTCCTTTCTCATCATCCATTTCCTTTATTTGGTCTATCCATTTTCTTCTAGGCCTACCCCTCCTTCTGTGGATACTACTTCCCGTTTCCATCATATTTCTTGTAATTTTGTCTGTTTTTATTTTGAAAACACCTCCATACCAATAAAATTATTTCCACTTTATTTTCTCTATTATTGGTTCTGTTTTGTTATTTTTCTTATTTCTTCATTTCTACATTTGCCCACTTTTTCCTGCTATTCTTCTTAGGTGCTTCATCTCAATTGTTTTAATATTTGGTCCATCCTCCTTTTTCAATGTCCAATTTTACTTTCTTATGGTATCGTTATAATATTATGGATCTAAATTTTCACTTTCATATCAATAACTCTATCCCCCAGTATTGTCTTATTCAGTGTGTAGATTTATTTTCTCTCCCTGTTATTTTTGCTTCTATCTTCTGTCTATATAGTTCCCAGATATTCATAAGATGCTACTCTCTCCATTGCCTCGTCTTTACATTTTATTCCAATTTGCAATTTATGATCATCACCTTAGTTTTATTAGTATTCAGTTCCATTTTTATGTTTCTTATTTCTCAGTTCCTAAATTCATTTTACAATAGAGATTGTTTGTAATGATTTCAGTTAATATCATGATTTCTTGCTAATTCATGTGTAGATGTACCAGGATAAGCATCTAGAAGAACATCTAAGATTAGTCAGTGGCAGTCTTTGGTCTGCCACACCTTTGGCAATCCTGTACGCTAATGAATTAATTGAGTTTATCCATTATTCTGGAAACTGTAGATTCACCTATAGGAGAAAATGTTGAGGATTTAAATTATAACCATTAAATACTAAGTCTAAATTAACTCTTTAAGGTATATTTTTAACACATTTTTAATGGCTAACCAACGTTTTGTTTCACACACCAGTAAGCAATAGTATAAAATATGAGTAAATTGCCTAAATCTGGAACCAGACTTGATAGCATAGTGAAACTTTCAGGGTTTAGGGCTCAAGGTTTAAATAGATCTCTTTCAAAAATAGTTTGGTGATATAGTTTCGATTTAACCTTGTATAATATCGATTTATCATTAAGTAATCAAAACATTCTTCATTACATAATGGCTTTATAGTTTCCAATATCCTTACATTAATTTTAAATATCTATTTTATTTTTTATTGATGCTGTTAATTAGTTCTTATGAATGGTTCTGTTTTTTCAATGTCAATTTTAATTGATATCGATCAGTTTGCTGCTATTTTACTGCTGATAATGTTTCCAAAATAGAGGCTTAGGCCTAAAAATAGTTCTAAAATTTATTTTATTAACTCGTCAGTGAAGAAAATTATAAAACAACATAAGTATTGAATAAACTTTATTGAGAGATATATTCTTCAATTTTTAACACGTTAAATACTGTGAAGTATCACTAGTAATATCTTGCAGCTCCAGTTATCCTGAATAATTCCTAACTGTTCTAAACTGTCTTTTAACTTGCATTAATGTGCATTTACTGTTAGATCATTTAAACGATTTTTGCGTAGATTTTTAAAGTAAATAATAAATATTTAGATACATACGTACATAGTGCTTTCAAGAACTAAATCATTTGTTATTATAATTGACGTTGAAGGTTATAGAGAAGAATAATATACGTTGTACTACCTATGGATAATAATTCAAAGGAGCTGTCAATATTTCATTAGTTACATGATTTTTTTGGGTCTACTCAATTAATTGTTAACAATCCTATTCAAGGTCAACACGGTGAGTACCCAGTAATTTAATTATATAATATATAATATTGACTTTTTTTAATTTAAATTTTTCTGTAACCAATACTTATATTCTTGTATATTGTTGTTTAATTGTCTTTTTTAACAAATCATCAGCTCGAGTATCAACACGTGGTCTACCGTTTACTGGAAACTTATTACTCGTGGAAAAAACTAAAACAGAATACTCAGCGGCACCTGTACTAGTCATAAGTTATGATTGAAGAAATAATCAATATTTTCACCAAAGATGGTAACTGAAATTTTACGTTGATGATTGATAGTACAGATGACGTTTTTTCTTATGTTATCTATGGTTTTCTCTGCGTTCTTTGTCAATTTGTCTGCCATTGTCTGACGTTGTTTGTATATGTAAACACGTATTTGTATTAAGTTGTGTTATTTTGTTCTTGTGTTTTTGACTATAATTTAAGTAGAAGATGGGATTTGCTCTTTCCAGTGTACTAACAAAAAAGCATTAAGGTTAGTTACGTTGAGAGTTTCATTATATTCTTGGGTCCGGTAAGGTTCGCGACCCTCGGAATTTTGCAACGATTTTTTTTTAATCGAAAGCCCTATTGCTATAGAACGTTTTAATAAAAAAAAAAATCTTGGATTATCCAGTTTTGAAAGAGAAAATCGCAATTGAAAGTACCAAAAATCCGCCATTTTTTTTAAATATTTGACAATTTTTGACAATTCTGTCTTGATATCGGATGGTCACAAATTTAAGAAAGAGCGGAGAATGGGCAATGTTGCCAGCTTTCATTTCCGTAGCTCGTTACGGCTTGGAAATAACACCAAGATTTCAGATGTATCTTTTCACATATAACACCGATATACTTACTATCTTTATGATCTAAAATGTATGTATTGAAAATGTACTTTTTTGGACACAATATTGTATGTTCCACAGGTACTAACTTGGTACGTGTATATTTTATGACGTTAGAGTAAAAATAAAGAATTATGCATATTTTTGTGATTTTTAGTTGAAAATTAACGTTAAATGTCCCGATAAATGGGTATATTTCGAGAAGGGGAAGGGAATAAACATGTATGCATATAGATAGACATGAATATAAAATGATTTTTATTCCATATTATGATTTTTTCCAAAAAGGGGAAGGGAAGTCAGTATGCTTATCGATGAATTTCAAAATTCAAAGATCTGGATTGATTGATTGATATCGCGAGCGAAGCGAGCGAATTGCGAAGCGCGCGAATTGCGAAACGTCGACCCGGCGCGCTTTCATGTGGAATACAAATAATTCTTAGACACTTTTTCGAGAATGGGAAAGGAATAAACATGTAAGTATATAGATAGACGTGAATATAAAATGATTTTTATTCCATATGATGTTTTCCAAAAAGGGGAAGGGAAATCAGTATGCTTATCAATTTATTCTATAATTCAAAGATCTGGATTGATTGATCGATGTCGCGAGCGAAGCGAGCGCGCCGGTCGACGTTTTGCAATTCGCGCGCGCGAATTGCGAAACGTCGACCCGGCGCGCATCCATGTGAAGTGAAATACAAATTACACACTTTTTCGAGAAGGGGAAGGGAATACATCTCTTCACCTCAAATTGACTGACTTCATGAGATTTCTACTAGAGCAAAAAAAAATTATCATAATTCAACACATACCGCTTCCCCACCAACTGACACAGATCAAAGTGTAACTAAAATATCATTAAATACGGAGCAAGAGAATAAGAAAAAATTTGTTAATCTAACTATTATATAAATTTTCATGGTTATAAATGCAAATTATTTTATATTGTGATATATTCATGTAATCTATTACAATGTATTCAGCTGAAAAAAAATTAAGACCATTTGACAACGCCGTTAGGAAGTATAACCTGATCCTAATTTGTGAACCTATGATATCTAGACATAAGCTTTGACATAAGATTTAGTGTGTAATTTTAT
>CAJUYI010000613.1:19110-86263 GCA_910591695.1 Galerucella pusilla | reverse complement strand
CAGGACTCGACATTTGGAAAAAGTCTTCTGGTCCATTTGCCCGTCGGCTTCTTTTCCTGCCATTCCGTTTGGCATTCCATTACAATCCTTTCTCTTATTTCCGCTTTCCGTACTAGGTCACTTCCTGCTTTCAGATCAAAATGTTGACTTCTCTCTTTAGCCATTAAATGAATTGGAATCACTCACGTTATAACAGGTAACGAGTCCGTTGGTACTGTTCTGTAAGCTCTTGCCACCCGGATCAGCATCTTCCGCTGTACGCTAGCATACTTCTGTCGGTACTTGGCATATTTTAATACATCTATCCACACTGGAGCACCGTAGAGTAGAGTAGAGTGGGCTACTTGTAGCAGCACTTTTCTCTTCTGGAAGCTTGGGCCAAAATTTGGAAGTATCCTCTTGTGTTCGCTTTTTTTACCATTTCTTCCACGTGTTTGATAAACCTTAGTCTATTATCCAGGTGAATGCCCAAGTATTTTATGGTGTTGTTAGGAGTGATTTCTATATCATTCATAGTGAATTTTACAGTTGACCTATCGCGGGGACCTTTGACTATGATGGCCTTTGTTTTCTCAGCAGCAAGTGTCAATTTATTGTGAATCATCCACTTCTGTACTTTCTCGAGCGCTCCATTAATTGTTTTGTTCAGTAGGGTAGGCTTGTTTTCTTCTGCTATTAGAATCAGGTATCCCGTTGCTTGTTTTACTTTCGTGGTACTCACACCTGCCATTTCAATAGACATGAAATACTTATACTTACTAGGCAGAAGCAGTTGCACTGGCACTGGCGCTAGCATGAGAATATCCTTTTCCTCCACCACATCCTCCACTGCAACCTCCTCCTATAAAAAAATGTTTTCTTAGTTAACATATACCTTGGTACCCATGAAATTCGGTTGAATGAAGAGTATATAAGAATAGGTCAGATATCAACACAAGACTCATTAATGGTGCAATAATAACTTGGACGAAAAAACTTGTGCATTTTTAAAGGAACATGCAAATATAGTCAAGTAAGGTTCTAGATACACCCAAACATATTCACATGCAAAATTAACCATAAAACCTCATCCTGAATCTTTGATTTTTCACATTGAAGTTATTGACCAAAATTTCAAGCCGAATCTTACCTCCCCCTGTTTGGCTTTCTTCTGCATCACCTCCGCCGTGTTTTCCACCTCCGCCTCCTAATACAAAGTATAATATAAACAATGTCAACCATAGTTTTTGATATTTTCATAAAAAATGAAAATTATGTTCATTTCCAGAGGAAATATGATAATTTTTATTCTTTATCAAAAACCATCAAAAATTATTTTAATGTTCTGCTTTAATCACCTAATCCTTCAAATCCTCCGCTACCGCTGTCTCCTTTCCCTCCTCCAAATCCTGCACCACCACTGCCTCCTTTTCCTCCTCCGAATCCTCCACCACTGCTGCCACCATATCCACTTCCTCCTCCCCCACTGCTACCTCCATATCCACCTCCTCCACTGTATCCTCCGCCACTACTACCCCCATATCCACCTCCTCCTCCGCCACCGAAGCCACTTCCTCCGCCTCCTCCTTTACCAAATCCTCCTGATCCATCTTCATTGTCTTGGAATATAATTTTACCACTTCCTCCTTTACCTGCTCCTTCAGCATGACCTCCCCCAGAACCAGCTCCTTCACCCCCTCCTTTACCGCCTCCCTCTCCTCCAAGAATATCTACTGAACCTGTTGCAAATCCGTTTCCTAAACAAATGGTTTAATATAATGAATTAGCTAGAGGTACAATGGGCCCTTTCAGTAGATGTTTGAATCTTAAAACATAATATATGTTTACTGATCATTTTTCACCTTGTACAGCTTTGTCTAAGATTTAAATGTCTCAAAGATTAATAAAAGGGTAATTTGAACTTTTGTTCGACAATGAGGCAAATGACGTCTAAGGTCTGGAATTATACTGGCAGTATTTGTCAGAGTAGCTGACCAATTGCTGCTTACGGCTGGCTTATTGGCACGTGTCAACGATAGCGTCTACACCGGATTGGCTTTGTCGATTGGCCAGGATTTAAAGTTTGCAGTTAACATCTTAGCCTATAGATAGCTCTGCATTGACAGTGGATCGCAATCGTAACTGCCTTTGCGAACGGTGAACAGCAAATTGAAGATTAAGCTAACGGATAAGCACCAAAATAATTAACTGATGAAATGGAGTGTTCCAGTGTTTTTGGCTGTATCGATTGTAAAAACTCCAAGGCGATGTAGTAGTGTACATAAGTAAAACCTTATACAGGAGATATCTGGTGATGGTAATCCAATTATTACTACCATATTCAAATTCTGTACTCAGATACTACAATATTTTCCAACCCCAGTAATAATAATAGGTTTCCTGACTTGACCTACTAACCAAATAGGTAACCTATTTTATCTAGGAAGCCAGATAGCGACCGTTTCACCTATTTAACAAGGCCACATACTCAGAAATTATCTATTGTATATTGTATTAAGGTGTAAAATGCAATTTCAATTCACCATTCAGTTTTTCTACACATTAAAGCTACATAAAGTAGGTAATTTACCTCCGCTATGACCTCCTGAACCACTGCCTCCATAACCTCCGGAACCACTGCCTCCATATCCTCCGGAACCACCTCCTCCATAACCTCCGGAACCACTGCCTCCATATCCTCCTGAGCCACCGTATCCCCCTCCCCCTTTTCCACCACCTCCTCCAAAACCTCCCCCTCCTCCGCCTCCTCCAGAACCACCACTTCCATAGCCTAAAGAATCAAAACAATAAGACATTTTCTAACTTTCTAGTTGATGATATAAAATTACACTCAAATAATGAGTCGGGAATAAGAATAGTACCTCCATCTCCTCCTCCACCTCCTAATCCATCACCACCGCCAAATCCGCCCCCTTTGCCACCTCCACTTCCTCCTCCAAATCCTCCTCCCTCACCTCCGCCAAATCCTGAAAAGAGTAATTTCAGAAGGTATAACATTAGTTACTTAGGTGAAATTATACATTTCAAAGATAATTTTATGGAAAATTGATTGAAATTATGTTGAAAACAAAATTAATATATACCTCCAGAGCCTCCGGATCCTGAACCACCGTATCCTCCGGATCCTGATCCACCATATCCTCCGGATCCCGATCCGCTATATCCTCCAGAACTACTTCCTGCAAGACAAATAAAAATGAAACGTTCTACTAAGTAGAGTCTGAAAATTTGTTGTAAAAACGAATTTATACGTACCTCCTGATCCTCCACCTCCAAATCCGCCGCCTCCTCCAAAACCACCCCCACCACCACCTCCTTTACCTCCTCCAAAACCTACAAAAAATGAAGAACAATATTAAATAGAACTTTTGATGATTGCTACTTTTCCGTTACATTTATGAAGCAAGGATTTATTTGAATTGAGTGAATAAATATTAACGTACCTCCAGATCCTCCGTGTCCTCCTGACTCGCCTCCGCCAAAACTACCCCCATCTCCACCTCCAAAACCTTTGCTACCTCCACCTCCGTATCCTGAAATAACATATGTAGAAATAATAATTAAGGTGTATTTTCCATAGTAAAATATAATTGTTTATGTAAAGACGGTATAACTGTGAAATATTTGCTTAATTCTAATTAAAATGAGCACTTTACTGTGTTATAATTAGATAAATTATCTACAATTAACTCAAATCGGAATCTGATATTATAATAATGGTTATAGATCTACCTCCTGATCCTCCTCCATATCCACCTGATCCTCCACCGCCTACTCCTCCGCCACCATATCCACCTGAGCCTGCTTTACCTCCTCCATATCCGCCTGCACCTCCTTTACCGCCACCATATCCTGAAAATGGTTAAGTATTACCACAGTATAGGAACGAACCAGTCTGTTATCTCGTGACGTTATAGTGTATCTAATGTCAATGTGATGACCTTGAATTGTATTACATATTTTATGCAGGTTAATTTTAATCCACTATATTAATTTAAATTACATTTGAAAAGAATTATTTCACAATATTCGAATTTATAAAAAAAATTTGTGCACTTCATTGGGTGGCTTTTTCCTTCAAAGAGATTAAAAATATGGGTCATCACATTAACAATAGTTACACTATACAATGCCGAGCTCTCTGTGACCTACAACGTCGTTCGGATGAGTATCTCATCCTGCGGCCAGTGCTGTGCTGTGATCCAACCACAGTGCCAGTAGTGAATTTGCGAATAAAATTATTTATTATAGCTTATATTTTTACGGGGTATTGGTATTATTTTTATAGTTTATAAGCATTTTTTTGCAATGGATACCATTAAAAAGAAGAAAACGGGTAGTGTGTGTAGTATGTAGTATGTAGATGTAACAATTAATATTATAATTGTGATGAAAAATTTTACCGCTTTCCAAAGGATTCAGAAGAGTGAGAAACTGTTTGTATTTTCATACGAAAAGTATAATACTTCATTATTTGATCTTCATATTACATTTATGAGCCTTAGTTTCATGCATTGATTTAATTTGTTGTTTTTGTTTCAGAGCTAAAGTTTGGCTCGAAGCATGCGATAGGCCTGACTTGATGCCAAAAATAGAAACTCTATACAATAGTAGTCATCGTTTATGTGGTGCTCATTTTGAACCAGACATGGTTATGCAACATCATAAAAGAAAACTTCTTTTAAAAAAGGCTATTCCAACAATATTTCTTTCATCAAATACTGCAATGCCAAAAGACTTTCAGACAAATGATTTATTGGAAAAGAATTTTGTTCGCTACTTTTGTGGTTATTTAAAATGTTCGGAAATTCATACATGCAGCGTATGTGAGACGTATTCACAAGTGTATCAGAATTTAGACGATTCGTCTTTATACTGTTACCTTAGAGCTTATGAAAATACGAATAAGGATATTTTTGGAAACTTGAATAAGCCGCATGAAAATTTTGTACAATACATCTCATTATTAGAAACATTATTCCAAATGAATTTTGAAAAAGTTGCTACTGAAGATAATATTGTTGAATCACTTATAAATATCAGTCAAACAACAGAATTTGTACATCCTTGTGTTGATTTTCCAATAAAATATTTAATAAAACTTTTCTTTAGGGTACGACTATATTACACATTATTTGTCAATAAAAATCATTAAAAATCATAACAAAATGAAAATTGTAATATGGAAAAACCAATATATATTTTGTATAAGACTATTGTTTTATTCACTCATCAGTGTACCATTTTAGAATATTTAAGAAAAAACATTTAACACGTTCAAGTCATTTTAAAACTTACGCCACCTACGCCTATGGTAAAATGAATCGTAAAGCGATCCGTTCAAGGTCATCGAAAGCTCTGGCAATTTATGAATGAAATTTATAAGAGTTATACTACTGGTTCGTTTCTATACTGTAGTATTACTTTAACATCAAAGCTTTCACATAAAATCAACCGTCCAAATTTATATTGAGCTCTAGCTTTAACGATATTGAATATAGAATCTTTCATCAACTCCTAGCTATGTTCTCGATTAATTTTAATGATTTTTTATGTTATTGACTGTGGATAATGCACGATAATTTCACGCTACTGATTTTGAAAACCCACATTTTGAATTAACTTTGATGACTCAGAGACTGTATTCCCAAATAATAATATAATAAATATAAATATATTATGTTCTATTCATATTCAAAACAAGTACATTTCTAGTTATCACCTTTGGATAAATATAATTGAATATTGAAAAGCTAAATAATCCAGTCAAGGAGGTAAATTGTAGGGTGATTAATTCGAAAATAATGGCAGCGCCACTTAAAACAAATTGATGATTAATTTTGTTAAGAAGGGTGTGTCAAATGCGATATTACAACTTTGGAAGTGTGGACCTTAGAAGGGGATGGGGGCATACAATTTTAAGCAGCTGATTTTCCCAATAGTTTCCATTTTTTTATGATACGTTTTAAACGGAATATGACCATTTAAAAATTACTATTCAACTTCATTACCCGCATTACGCATTACGTTAATGTCAACCTGCCAACTAGCTGACCGATTAATGTCAAATATTTAATCCCTACACTTGACAGCTGTCAACTTGCTATCTAATCAAAAATTAAAAATGGCTAGTAGTTTATGTCTTATGGCTTATATTACCATTTGATGCACAATTGCCAATTTCGGTACTTGACAGCTGCTATCTAGCTGCAAAATTACCGAAAAAATTAATTTGCTAAAATATTTGAATCTTCTTATGTATCTTATGTTGATAAATTCAAAAAGTGATGTGAAATTTTTAAATTATCCACGTTGGTTATGGCACAGTAGAAGAAATTTTTACCACCACCTCCAATATTACCCCAATTGCCTCTGTCTCTCTGTATTGGTGCTAAATAAAATTCTATTATCTCTCACCTCCGCCGTGACTTCCGTCTCCACCATATCCACCATCTCCACCTCCGAATCCACCTCCTTTACCTCCTCCATAACCGCTGCCGCCACCCCAACCTCCTCCACCACCACCGCCTCCTCCTCCACCTCCTCCGAATCCACCGCCAAATCCACCTCCTCCACCGCCGCTCAGTAATCCACCAAGTAAACCACCTTTACCTAAAGTTCGCTTCCTTCGTTTGAGAGTGTGTCCGTTTGGAGGAGGAACCACAAGTATCTGTAAAGTAATCAAATATTTTTAAACTTAAACTGGATACCTCCCAGCAGTATGTAAGTATGTATAGGTTATGGTGACTTATACTTCTACTCAGTTCATGAGGAGGAAAGTATCAAAGACTAGTAGCTCCTTCAGTCCTAGTCTTTGGAGGAATTTTAGGATATCTACGGTTGGAGTCTTACTAGGTATTTAGCTACTATCCAGCAGTCTTCCTGAGCGCCAATTCTTGAAAACCGGGAGGTGAAAGAACCTTGAGAAATAATGCTTGGTTCTATAGAGAATGGATAAATGGTATTCTTGAACGTTATTCTATCGAAGGTCAATAGAATGGCTCCCTCATCTTTTACTGGGTAAACTGAAAGGATGAACCAGGCACTAAAGCACTAAATGATTTGGCAGTTTTATGAATTTATTTGACTTTGATTAATTTTATATACGCGCATTATGCCTCTCTATAACATCTCCGTGGTTTTGTTCTCTGCTTAATGTTTCCTCCAAAATACGAAATTATGATCTTAAGAAAACAGCAGCTGAGTAGAATCGAAGAATGATTCCTAGGAAACGTTATAATTCTATTCTATAGTAGGTTCTTCCATTCCACAAAATCTATATTCTACTTGCATCGCTGGTATAAGATATTTCAGGTGCCTATACATTGGAGCACATGTTAAAATTATTCGTGTAGTTTTATTTGTAGCAAATAAAAAATTGGAAACCTAAAATTACATAAAATGTATCACTGAAATATGGATCTAACAAAAAAAAGAAACAAAGATGGGTTCATTTAGGCTGCAAAACAGCCTGAGCCATAAAACAGTGGTTATATCGAGACACACATTCATTAAGAAAGCCATATATTAGATATGAATACAGTCTATATGGTTACGAAACTCCTATACCTCATAGAAGGGACTGGCTAGACCCAAGTGGACTGACACTACCCCAAGAGACACAGACAAGTCAAAGA
This sequence comes from Galerucella pusilla, assembly GCA_910591695.1. Classification (NCBI taxonomy): domain Eukaryota; kingdom Metazoa; phylum Arthropoda; class Insecta; order Coleoptera; family Chrysomelidae; genus Galerucella; species Galerucella pusilla. The sequence goes on along the minus strand of CAJUYI010000613.1, from coordinate 78,626 downwards.
CAGGGCAAGAGACATGAGTAAGAATGTATAGCGAATTGAGGAACACAAGATGAAGTAGATACATTAAATTCATTATTATTTAAAACAGGTCAGACGCTTTGAATTATCCAAAAATTTTCAAATTTTTCAGAAAATTCCAGCTTTAATAAATTTTTTCACAGCTCCTGTATATCTTTATTACTATTGTACCCAATTGTAATAATTGAATGAAAAGTCTGAGTTATTGCCTTTTTTATTGCTATGAAATCGAAATAAAAATATTCAGATACTTTATTTAAAAAGATTTGGCAACTTACTGGAGAATTTTTGACAGGATTACCATCTGCAGGTTTGAAATAAACCCCATCGGCTGCTTCTTCAATCGGAATAGGGTCGCTTAATACATAACTAGGTTTCTGGCCGTTTTCTTCTTTTTTGTCACTAATTGAGTCAATGAGGTACACTACACCACCCGGCGAAACCTTGCTAACCTCATTATCTGTAGCTTGTTTTGTTTCACCGTAAGTGCTGAAAATCACAGCACCCACTACTAGTGATAACCACTTCATAATCGCAATTGTAAAATTGTAATTGAAATAATTCCTTATATAGTTTGGCGGTCACGATTTTGAATGATTATGTAATAGAAAAACGTCAAGTAATAGAATAGATGTAGTTGAAAATGTACATCCGCCTTTTTCAAGGAATGTGTGATCTAAGCTTTTATTGGAAAACACCAGTGATGGAAAGTGTTTAATATAATTTGATTTTTTCATAAGAAAAGTTTTTTTTTGACGAATTTAGAAATATTCAAAAGTGGGTATATACAAGTGTGAAGGATTTTTAAAATAAGAATGGAGAAATAACATGAATACATTTGTGAAAAATCAACCAGCTTCATATCTATTAGAAAATGCTATTAAGAAAATAAGTTGATATTATAGGGCAACTTTTTTTTATTCGGTTATTCAACCTCGGTCAATTTCTGCGACTGAGGCTAATCACCGACGCCGGGAGTACTCTACCCCCAACCCAAAATTTTGGCAAACCCAACCAGTGGTAGCGTTCTTTAACGAGCCCAGCATCCATGGACTGGTGACCATGGTTTTACATCCTCCGAAAGACGGCATATCTACATTATACCTCGTGCTCATTGGTATAATGCCTGCGAGTTCTGATATGCTTCGCTGCCGGCTGTACGGGCCCTATACGACGGTCTTCCTTAGTATGGGAACCCATCCAAGTACTTACCACGTTCGAAATTTCTTGACTGTAATTATCGCACCAAAGGCGTTCCATTACAGTGCTGCGTCGTCGCCCTTATAGGGCAACTTTAGGAATCTTCTTTCACAATATGTATGTATTTGGGTATTCAAATTGATTAAGTTGATATACCTACACATTTTCGGACCCAACCTAACCATTAAACAGTCAATCATCATGGCCGTTTAATCCCAGTGGATAAGGTATGCCTAAGTCCATAGAGCTGTGTTTAATTCTATTGACGAGGTGGATTACTCCTCCTATATCAATGCGACTATAATCATTTATTCCTCTTATGTTATTGTTTTCCGATTTCTTCTGCTTTCTGCATTTTGTTTTCCCGTCTCCGTTTTTCAATGTCTTTATATCTTCCTTTACTTGATCCCACCATCTGCTTCGTGGTCTTTCTTTTGTTCTCTTCTTCAATGGAAACCATGTTGTTATTCTCTTCAATATTTCTGCTGGTGCTCTTTTCCTAATGTGTTCCATCCATTCCAGTATCCTTGCTTTCATATTTCGGACTATATTTTCTCCTCCCATTTCCTTCTCTATTTCTAGAGATCAGAGATCAGAGATCACCTACACATTAGCTGTATTCCTTTTACCACGTTTACCTGAGATTAACTGAGTCACTCGGTTAGTCTCAGTAAATTAGTAAAAAGTATATTATGTTCTTTCAATATGGCTCGAGTTGAGTACAAAGTGAGACTAACTAAGAAAATTTCTTCCCCCCTTACCCCAATTGAGCTAGCTTTTTATAGAACTTAGAAGTGAGCACGAAGTGAGTTGAAAACTTTTTGCGATCTGTACCGGATATTTGCTGATGTCTCATGTCACATCTATCTTAAAAGTGTGGTTAATGTTCTTTTAAATAAGAATTGCTTTAAGAAGTGGCATTTAAGGTACTTTCAGTGCCTGTTGAAAAAAAATTTGTGTATAAACTAAATTTTTGTGGTATAATCCGAGGTATAAACATTAGAGGCTATGTTATAATTGTGATCTGTGACTGTCATGCATTCTTTTCATATATAAATTAGCCTCAATTTATCTTACTTCATCTCAGCTCACTTTGTCTTAATTATTCTTACAAGTGAGACAGTCGACTGGTAAAAAGAATACAGCTATTGTGACTTATAAATATGAAATGAAGCCGCGATAGTGCACTGCAGTAATCGCGCATAAATAAGGACAAGCACTAACCTTAATAATGTTTCCCTTATTCAAAACATCAAATGCGCATGCGTATATGTCACTATAAGGACAGCACTATTACTGCTTGACCTTATAAAAGTTCCAATAACTCTCTAATGTCACGTTTTTGCTCGTAATACATGTATACAACATTTTTTCTGCAATCACTTTATTGTAACTATTAAAAACAAATATAAAGTAGAATTCATAAAAACTTTTAAAATTTGTCAGTTTAAATAATATGTCAATCCAAATATGTTTCAAACTTCCATATCTGTCACTGTCAATAAAATTGTGTTTGTAGCACAGAATATACCATCCCAAGAAGAAGCGAAGTTTGTGCTATTTTCTAATTCATTTTCTGAGTGCACATGTTACCATTTTAAGCCCGTTATCTGTCAATGACCTGTGAAGAATTTTCTTTTTTGTAGGCTTTTTGATTATTCACATATTTTTTCGTGTTTTGAACGATAAAATTTGTTTACAAAATTACTTTTATTAGTTATGGCGCCAAAAACTTGTGCAATTCGTGGCTGTCTTTCAAGTGATGGATGAATAATTGAAAAACACAACAAAACTTTGATAACTATGGAGAAAAGTTTATGGTCGCTTCTTTTTTATAACTTCGTTGTCACAGGTATCAGTACATTTTCTCTGGGTGTAAAATTTAATTCAGAATCTGGTGAAGTGTAACTTTTGAATATAATATATAAATAATAAAAATTTTATATTCAAGCACCATATACTTATCGTAATTGTATTTCATCATTTACTGAAATTCTTTCTATTGTAAACTGATATTATAAATATATAATCTATTATTTATTATTGTATTGGTTTTTAGACTTACCCTTACCTACATATAGTGCTACATAAATACATACTTACACAAATAATTTCGATAACAATATAGAAAATAAGAATCATTCGGTTAAGCAATAGCTCATTATTTTTAATAACAGAAGCTAAAACTTATATTTATATATTTTTCACAATATTTGTTAAGCTATTAAATTAACTTTAACAATTCATAAATTGAGTTTAAAAATTAAAACTTTGACGAAACAAGTCATTAAAATAAACAATTATTATTTGAGAATCTTTTTTTTCACTTTTTTCCGTGTAGTTAACATTTAACTTACATTTTCTCAGTGTAACTTGAACCGTTATCTGTCAACGTCAGTTTGAAGGTCACGAAATTTGCCATCAAAACATCAAAGGATTTACGCAGGCTTTTGCTTCTTGTTCAGCTGGTGTATTCTGTTGTTACAAGCAATGAGCGTTTTGCCATTTTTTACGCTCGGCGAGCGCAAAGTAACTCTCCTCAAGAAACATCAACTTTTCGTTGTCAATGGCAAGCGAAAAAGCCTACTTTAAATGTGATTGTAGAAAAATATATTTATTTTTATTAGTTACAATCAAGTTATTGCAGAAAAAATGTTATATGTATTAGCAATAACGTGACATTATTGCTTTCGAGTAATTACCGTTACTCTCAAGCAATAATGTATCACTTTTCGCTCTTAATACATAAATAACTATTTTGAGGAACTAGTTTATGGCTCGTCCATCCGTTCAGACTATTAAATTTAGGAACAAATAAAATGAAAATTCAACACTGGGAATAAAATAACGAATACACCAAACAGACACAACAAAACTAAACTATAAAACTAAAGTCAAAATGCCAAAACTCCAGGCCATAGAGAATATTTCTTTGTGCTCCAGGCTATTCTTCTTTTCATTTTTCTTCTTTTTATTATGAGAATCAAACTTTTATAAAACTGACATTTAAAACCTGAAGTTAACTTGTTTGTTAAATTCAAAGATAACTTCAAGACATGTTTATAATACCGCTGTAAGTTTGCATTCCTTAAAATCGATTCAAGTACCTACTAGGTTAAACAGTGTTGGAGAAATTGAGTTTCCCTGTTTTACACATTTATTCATTTTAAATTCCAAAATATTCATATAGTCAATGATATTTTCAGAATATGTGTCTTTATATTCAGCTACATACTCCAACAACATTTGCCTGTTACTATCGTCTTTCGCTTGACTGCATTTTTTTGTTCCAAAATGGAAAACAACATGAAACAATAGCGTGAGCATTAGATGACATACTTTTTCTCATTTTTTCGGATTTGAGCGTATGGCTCGTAAGCTAACTTAAATGAGTGTCCTTCTTCTATCCAGTGCTATGTGTTGTGCCCTAAGATTCTGAATGGCTATGCAATCTAAATGCGTATGTGAGTTTTTTCATCCATTTCACAAAATCTACATTTTTCTTGATTTACAATTTAAAGCTTCTTAAGGTGCCATTTAGGTGATAGTGTCCCGTTAGGACCCTTGTTAAAACCCTTTCTGCAGTTTTGCTCTGACTCAGGCAAACATTTGTCCTCAACTGGTGGTACTGGTTGTAGCCACCCAGATATAATTGATTGTCCAAGCACTATTAAATCTTTCCAATATCCAGATCTTTCCCACTTTTCGGCGTTGTCTATTTCTCCCAATATTAAATTGGAGATGATCCCCTAAAAGGTTTACGGCACCCAAAAGAATGTTTCAGCCATTCTCTTTGTTACCCCCCTTTTGATCTTTTCAAATGATTTCATTCAATTTACTCACTTTGTAGCGTGTGATTTAAGTTTAAAAACATCCTAAATTCTTTTCGACTATCATTGTTTCTCAGAAAATTTAGCGGTTGAGAAATTAATGTAAATTGAAAATCCATAAAAATATAAAATTGCTCGTAAAAATTTAACATCTACTTATCTGGAAGCCCATTTTTTATAATTGGTGTATATAATGTTTGTCTTTGACGTAAGTTCTAAAGGAGATCTCACACTAAAAAAACTATCCAAGTAGCTTATCCAATCTATCCTAGTTTGTGTCCATTCATTTGCCTTTTTTGTAATTAATCCTGCATTCTATATATTTCATGGTTTATACAATGCTGCTGGCATGTTACTTCTTCTGTTGAGATTATTTCAATAAAGCATGTTTTCCAGAATTGGGGTGGAGGAGGATTAATCGTACTATTAGGTAATTTAAATGAAATTGCGAATTTTTCTTGAATTGTCACAAAAAAAACTCGTCTCAATAGGAGAACTCAATAGAGTATTGCTGGTCTGGATCCCTGGTCACTCTGGCATGGATGACAAGGACAAGGAGAAGTCAGATTCTCTTGCAGGCGAGAGTACCGATCGTGTATTTATCGGACCATAACCTACAATTGCATCGGTTTGCCATCAAACACTAAATTCCTGGACACCAAGAAAAGATTTAGACTTCTTGCACAATATACCAGGATTGATCATTCATTCAAAGGCTTTTATACATCCTTCGAATCACACGATCTGTAGTTTTTGCTGGAAGATAATGAAACAGCACAGCATATCATTTCCTACCTACCCCCCTACGGCTCGAATTAGGGTCTGTCTCTCTCCCTTGGACCTGAAATATCATTCACCAAACAAATTAATCGGCTTTGTTAAGAAGCTGAATTTGTCTGGTGAAATCTAAATAGGTACGAGCCACACTAGACTCTTGCAAGTTGCAGTGGAGGGTCTTACAGACCCACTTAACACAAACCTTTTTTTTGTGGGATGGGGGCAGCCGCATGGCACCCTGACACCGTCGTCAGGGTAGTATGGGACGCTACTCCCACTAAAACCCTCTCGAGCTCGCCAACCCCTGGAACCATCCTTTCGGATAAGTCATCAGAAGTTGGAAGCCATCTTCTTTCACCTCTTCATTCCCTGGAATTCTCTTTCCTCCTATTGTTCAGCTTTGATTATTTTGGTTATTGTATTGAAGCCTTTTTTCCATTTATTTTCGTTCTCCAGCATATCAGCGATGAGCCGTTCCGGTCTGAGCTCATCCAATCGCACGCCAAAACTTGCCCTGTCCGCTTCCCATCTCTTGCACACAAAAATTGTGTGCTTGGCCGTGTCGAATCCTGCACAGTATCTGCAGATATCAGTGTCCTCTTTACCAATCCTTCTGGTATATGCGCGGAAGCTACCGTGACCAGACAAGAATTGTGTAAACCAATAATTTGTTATAACTGGCCTGTTGGCTCTGCCAGTGCCAAAAACTTAGAAAAAAAAAAAATAAAAAAATAATTTGTGGTCTTGATGTTACTCTCCAACCACTTCTCAAGGTTGGGGATTAGTGCCTTGGTCCATTGTCCAACGCCTTGCATTGCATCCCATCTGTCCTGCCATCGCCTATATGTCACTCCTCTTTATCTTATCTAACCTAACCTAAATTTATCTCGGTGAAATTTCAACCTAAATCAAATATATGCGACTTCTTGCAACCATATAAAACTGCTCGTTGAGAAATACAATTATCAACAAAAAACTAGAAGATTTGAGAAGAGTGTAATAATGCAGTAATATACAACATACAGTATTTAATCAATTACCTTTTTTTTAATTCCAATTAGAAAAAAAATCAGCTTATTCACATATTAAATACATTTATTGTTCTAATTAATTGCAAACGCATAATTATAGATAATACTTTTACCGTTATTTCTGAATAAGTAATTTTATTGTTGTTTCAAGAAACTATCGATTGAAACATAGACATCTAAGCAAACAAATTCATTTTTTATAAATTTAAAGAAAGGATTCCCAAAATAACATTAATCGAATTTATAGACACCTCTCGGAAACCTGATTTAAATAATTTAATTAGATACTTGTATTTAGAAATCAGTGTCGTACTAACAGAAATATTCTGAGTTCAAGTTGTATGAATGAATGAATCAAATTAATCATCAAAATTTGGTCTATTCACTTCAGTGCACAGCCAAAGCACACAGCCCAATAATATTAATTTTTTCACTACTAGCTGTGAAGTTGACAATTATTGCTTCTTCTAGCCAACTGAGAAGTTGAATTTCTCTATTAGTGGTTAATCATTGTTTCTATTATTAACCTAGGTCAATAATGGACAAATTCAAATATTTTGAGAATTCATGGATAGTAGTTCAACAAAAATGTGTGCAACACAAACGTGTGTATACGCAGGAGATTATCTCTAACATATTTGCTGCTTGAAATTAACTTTACTATAAGTCCATTTAATAACCAGGAGGAGTAATTTGAAAAGCCTTACCCACACCACTAAAAGTTACCAGATAAGTTACTAAAGGGTGTGCTCCGAAACAGTAGTCAACAGTCGTGTTCCAAATCTATTAAATATACCTTTATTGATGAAGAAATCAGCCACGCATAGTCATAAGTCGATTTCTCGTCTGTCTAGTAGATCATTTAGATGTTAAACAGGCGGGTATTCTGTCACATGTAAAACTTTGTCCTGTTTCGTATAGATTTGAACATACACATCTATCTAATATAGCTGTTTTTAATTAGCAAATTACTGAATGCATGTCAATAAGTTAGTTTTTGAGATGATTTATAATTGCAGATATTTAATACAAATGCTCACTGAAGTTTTTAAAGGAACATTTTCAACGTAACTAAGTGAAAATAATAAAATAACAAGAGCGGATGCGATGACAAACTAAATGTATCTATCTGTCACAACTATCAAAAATGAAAACTATCAGCTGATGTCAATATTAAAAGGTGAACGCTTCTCGTGGTACATTTGTGAATTATTTTTTTTTAATTTTTTTTTTTAATCGGATAAAATCGGTTCATATCGGATAACATCAAATCTGGTGTGGGAGTGTTGCAAAGCTCTCAACAGACTGAGTAGCAATAATTGAGTGACCCTAGCCTAGGTAGCAGATCACCAATGAAAACGCCGATGAACTAGCCAAGTAGGAAGCAACGGAGATCATGATAGGGCCAGAACCTTCCTGTGGAATTGGTAGATGCCTAAGTGAAGAGAGCATCCACAAATGGATAAACAACCAGGGGTTGCGCTGGTGGTATGAAACCCCAGGACAAAGGCATGCCATGAGGGAACATTTGCACACAATTGGTCTCTAAATGTCGAGCTCTAAATAGATCTGCAGGACAAAGAGCCACACCAATTCTAATCTAATCTAATTGGTTGCAAATATTAATTAATATTGCGAATAAAATTGGCTAAATGCTAATTAAATTGAATTAGAAGCAAAGGCAATTAAAGAGGACGTTATAAACTGTAATATTCACTGCTTGTAATAACTAACTAAATAATGTGTTAATAACTTTTTAGTATTTCACTGAGCTGTTAGCACAATAGATTGATTGTATTTCCATTGCGAGAACAACTAATGTTATTTTCAGATAATAACTGACCTGATACTACATAAACAGTCGGACGAATACATTTTTGACAGATAATTACAAGTATTACCATGATCTAACACATTGGAAGCGACCACAACATTATCGATACCATATAAAACAATGGACACTTACTGTGCAGGGAGACCAATATATGGCCTGGAACAATGGAAGATCTACCCTTAAACAGAAATTTTTGCGGCAGTTTTCAAATCGTTAGCTTTTAACGTTCGCACTAACAGTCACCAAACTGTCACGTATTGTTGTTGGAACGCTAAAATGCACCCGTGCATGTATACATAACAATAACTGATAGTTTTGGACTCGTGTTGGAATGAATCTATTTAGAATTAAATAGAAACCTCGATAAATAATTTCAGGAGAATGGTTTAGCATATAAATATCATTTCAACAATGAATTATAGACAGTTCCAATGACATTCTCCATTCTATACGGTTTCTATCCAGATTTTCAGTGTTCTTATTCTTATTTTTCTTCTAATAAACAGGATCCTAAACATGGAGACCCAGGTTTAATATCTGGCAAACAATAAAAATACCAACACCTTGATAGACCAATACTTATGTTGAAAGCCCTTACACGGTTATATATTATTTTCAATTTATTGCAGTTTTTATCTTCTGGTTAAACATTTTTTGAAATTATTTGATATTCTTCCGTTCGAGTTGACAAATCTAGGTTCACACCTTGTTAAATATGTTCCTAAATGTACTTTTTCTATTTTTACCAGTGTCAAATTTGATAACATAACTAATAGTTAATTTTTATTTTCCAGGTTTTTTCTTTTTAGATTTATTATGAGCCAAGAAACTTTGACAAAGCTTTTGAAAATTATGAAACTATGTGATAGGATTTCAATAAATTAGAGAGAAGTTATCAAGATTCCCGTTTAACGTTTGGGTCTTCAATATATATGTCTGGTGATTTGTTTATATTTTATTTAGTTAAATGTAATTCAAATTTTAATTTCTTTTTATTATTCATATGTATAAGGTACATTATAAAATTCAAACTACCTTCTCTAATTTGATTTATTAACTTTATTTATTTTTTTAATTAGAGAAATTTCCTTTCCAAATAGTTTCAATCTTATACTAAAATAACCCTTGTTTGGTGTATGATTCCACCTTCCATATCAATATATTTGGTTGTATTTTTGAAGTTGAATCCCGGATATTCGCTGCACGTCACTGCTTAGACGAGCTTAACGCAAGATCATAAAGCAGATAAATTATAATATATATATACAACAATTATAATGCTATGAAGAACATTTTACATTATCAAGGTTATTATAGGTGATGTCATAGTTATTCCCTAGTATTGAAGTCGTAATTAAATTATATTTTGTTTATTGTTTGTTTTTCTGATTTTTCATACTAATTGCTTTTCATATGAACATTTCTTGCTAATTACATCTACTGCATATAAAGTGATTTCCTCTTGCATATAAGTCCTTGGAACAATTCACAGAGTGATCTACGCAATAAATAATCCACATAGACTCTGTCATCGATTTCTGAATGGCTTCTTACCACTTCAATTGTTTATTTGCCATACACAAGGGAAGCTGCTTCCAGACTTACCAAGATTCTCTGACAATACTTACAGAATGTTAAATTTGCTTGTAAGAGAGCCTTAGTAGTAAAATCCATTTATAATCCGTTAAAAGACAGAATATTATAATATAGTAATACAAAAGACATAGATAGAAGTAATGTAGTTCATACGCTTGGGTTGGGCTCACCATCATATTGTTCTATGCTCACCAGGCCAGGGGTGCTATTCTTGACATCGTTCGCAACGTCACGTATACGCAAGTCTTCGAATGCTCCGTTTCCTAAAAATGATATTCTCGAGCACCCTTCGCAAAATAATACGAATGGTATTATTCTACTGCTCAAATACACTTGACATCAGCATTTTTAATTATTCTTGCCGGAAAACAGCCAAAAACGATATGTCACATAGTATAAAATTATAATTTAATAAACTCGTGTTTTTGATTAAAAAGCTCCATAATCATTAGCTAGTCCACTTCTGGAAGATTTAATGAGTCTGCTTTTTTAAAATTAGGTCCACACATTTTATTTTATTCACACAAAATTTTGCGAGTAATTCAAAATAAATAAATTCCACGTGAGGCACGTTACAGTCAGAAGCGTAATGTTTGTGCACATTAACTTTCATAAGCGGTGACGTCACAGTCATAGTCTTCGTCCCGCTACGGTATGCTTGTTTAATTGGTTGTATTAGGAGAACGACATATTCTATTGACATGAAATTTTCAGAATCATATTTTTATCCTTAGTACTTTGATATACGACAGTTGAAAATGATTTAAAAATTTTAGTAAACGAGCCCATTCCACGTGCTTGTGTAGATTCTCACAATGTTTTAATTTTTATATTTTAAAATGTGACTGTACTGGTGCTTGTAATGCTATCTGGATTTATTTCTTGATATGAACTACTTAACGCTTTCCCTAATAAACTGTTGTAGCGGGCTGTTTTGTGAGTTATGTCTTTTTCTCACTTTTGTAGTCAATAAATATTGACGAAAGTTGAATCTAAAAAGAGTACACTTTACCTTTTTTGCTGCTAACCTCAATAATATTTGTCTCTCCGTAATATTATACACCAAGGTGGTAAAGACTATTATTATTGACCGAGCGCCAAAATTATTTCGAGCGGAATTAGGAGCGAGGCTTATAAATGTCTACACCACCATGGTGTATATACAAAGTTTTCCACTACTAGCCAAATTTAAGACCAAAACAAGCGCACCACTAGAAGCGTTTACCCCGTCGTCTAACTGACAAGCACGGCCTGTGCACTCAAGGGATTTGACAGTTTCACGATTATTAGTTCAGCCACGCAGCACTGCAAGCGCAAACGAGAAACGAAAATTGTACTGTACATGTTTTGTGATCTATGTCTTTGTTTATATAAATATAATCTATAACAAACCGAGAACATTTTGAAGTTTTTTGTATGCTTGTAAACGTTTATTTTATAATTTTTTGCTCTATTAGTTACTGGATTTTAGCCACAATACATCTGCGACTATAAAAACTCATTGTTTATCCAAGGATACGATGGTAAGATTTTAATGATTATTTTTTTCACTTGTCAAAATCTGACATTTTGGTGGTTTTAACCAATAGCAATACATTATTCTAGCCAATCATTCGGTATTATACTGATAATTCTGCTTCCTCATCGATAAAACCTTGTTTACATCGAAACGTCAAAATTTTACTTTGAATTTGTCATTATTGACAACTAAAAGTGCTTCGAAGTTTATTGAAAAATGAACACAAACTGATTGAGTGCCATCACCCTAGAGAATATTGAACATTCAGGTAATACAAAATTTTAAATTGTTGAAAAAAATAATCTTCCCAAATACAACTCGCTCTTCAAATTTTATCACATAATTTTTTATTTTCATCACTAAACTTGTTTATTTGAGGCAAAAACATTCAAACAAACCGAATTTAGATAAAATCCGTTTGTTTTCATATTTTTGCCAAATAAACAAGTTTTCGTGGAAAAGAAAAAATTATCGATAAAAGTTGAAGCACTCGTGGTATTACCTTTCATAATATACTATACTAAATACAAATTTTTATTATATATTTATATGTGAATGAAAAAAATGTACTTGTGAAAAAATTGATTCAAAAGATGTCAATAATTAATATTTTGTTTTTTTCACCTCCTGAGTCTTTTTTATTTGTGAATTATTGAAGTGACTATTAATTTTTTATCTCCATTGGCACAGGTTTATAGATATGAAACAATTTTTGGTAACTTTTGGAATTTGAAAATCAGATAGAAATATAAACTTGCATATTAAGTAAAATAAAATTGTTCAAATGTGGTATATGTAAGAGTGTCGAAAAATAAAACCTTTACAGCTTATTTTTTGATACTCAACGCATACTAAATTTGAACAAAGTGAAAATATGTATATCACTTCCGTCACTGTTCTTTTTAGTTGCAGCAGGCAACGCAGTAGCGCTAGGATCGAACGCATATTGGTGGGAAGGCGAGAGTCGCCAATCTTTTTCTTTTCTATAATCTGTGCTGACAAGTACACTGTCAGTTTTCGATATATTATGAGCGTACTCGTAATGTCATCAGTCATTTTTTGTTGAGCGCGAATTTTAAACTAATGGCATTTTTATTCAAATAATTTTATCTTGATAGGTAATTTCAAACAGCAAATATGTTAAAGACAATCTCCTAGGTATACAAAATTATGTTGCTTGTTGATCTACTGTCTCCGAATTCTCAAAATATTTGAATTTGTCCATTATTGACTTTTGTTAATAATAGAAAAAATTGAATAGAGAAGTTCAAAATCTCAGTTGGCTAGAAGCAGTAGGTAATAATCGTCAACTTCACAGCTAGTAGTGGAAAAACATAGATATAATTTCATTTTATAGGTAAACATAATATTGAGTTTTTATTTCTTAACTGCACTCCGTATATACTTATGTATAAATCTAATGAAACTAATTTCTACGAGCTGCAATACTTTCCACCTCGAATCCATTCGAATATAACCGAAGATTTCTGCTCTTGGCAAACTTCCTGATTCCCTTCGGATCCTGCGATTCAAACGCCATCCACTGTCCTGACGGTGAAACCGCGAACTGCGCAGTGGAGGTGTACGCCCGAGTTACGTCTATAAAGTCGGTAAAAAAAATTGTGAAATGAATTGTGATTGACTAATTTAGTGCTGTGATCATTTAAAAGAAATCTCATTTTGTCCCTATATAATCATTCGTTATGTACAAGGTACATTTTCATTCAGATTTTTAGAATAGTGCTGTATATATATATAGCTTCGTTGTTATGTTTTTACCCACATCACACACTGGACAGTCTCTCAGATTTTTGGCTTGCGTTTATTTTTTGAATGGATTTTGCGTCTGCAGTTAGCATATACATATGTATAATTTTATTATTAGTAATAAATTTTGTATAATATTCTCGTCATTTTATTTAATACACATAATATTATCATCGCATCAGGGTTCATATTTTTAATTTCTACCCCACAGAACGAAAACAAAAACTGGTGCAACTTTAACTAAAACCTTTAAAATAACCTAAATAAACAAAAAACTCTTAATCTAAGTAAATGTTAAATGTTTAATAAACAAATGAACTTTTAAATAAAAAATATAAATTTTAAACAGTTGAATGTTTGTTGGAATAGCATAGAAAAATATATTTTATCAGTGTTTTCCCGAAAATTTTGTACTACGTTTTTAGAGTGAAAAGACTTGAGAATTATCTCTGCTTAAGGTAAGTTCGTAGGTTCACAGATGTCGTCAGTAGAATGCATGATTTGTTTGAATGATAGAATAAATGAAAAATAAAATAATCGTATAAAAAATAATTACAAACTTTATTAATAATTAATTTTTGAGCACAACTAATAACTGTATTATTTAAAAAAAAACTGCAAATTTTTTAGTAATAACCTAAAAATTATGTTAAAAGTTAGTAAATAAACATTCTGTATACAATAAAGAAAACATAAGAAGGAGTCATAGATTTTAATTTCAGTGGTACACTTATTTTATATATAAAAAAATATTTTCTCATATAAGTATGTCATCAGTAACTTCCTGATTAAAACAAATAAGTTAAATTAGTAGCTAAAACATATATTTTCTTGAAACTATGTCTCTGAAATTAGGGGCGTGTCCTCAAACAATTCGACATTTCATCCTCAAAATGCCGAATTGTTTTTATGGTAATTATTTGGATACATCTTCCGGAATGACCTATTTTTCCGGCAAAACTTTTTAGATAGATTAAACTACCCTGCATGAAGAAGTAGGGCATAAGTTGATTGGGTGGATTGGTGTAGGTCAGTGTACGCGGCAAGGGTGAGGCTGGGAATTGGGGTTGGTGTTAGAAGATTGATGTTTTATGTAAGTATATAAATGGGGTTGTTTGTGAGCTTTTATGAAAATTGGATATTCGATGTTTTTTTTTTAAATATAAAGGGTGATATATAAATAGCTGATATAAATTAACTGAACATTTTTGAAAAAAAGTTTTCTTAAATAGAGGTGAGTATCAAATAAATTGATAGTTAAAGTATGAGGTTGATTCGCAGCAATAAAGCATTGCATGTAATTAAAAATACCTAATAATATTAATACAAGATATTGGAATTAGATCACAAATACCTAATAATATTAATAAAAGATATTGGAATTAGATCACAAATTGTATTTTTTCAACTCTATAAATGAGAAACTATATAATTATTAGGTTAAGAGTAGCATTATAAATGGAGAGAATGGTTTATGAAGAAAATTTCCCATCAGACTTAATGGATCTGACCATCGGAAAGATATAGTAGGGCTTATACAATCAAATACTCTTCTGGGTGACTTCAACCTGGTGAGATCAAATGATTGCATAAGTCAAAGTAAAACTGCGCTAAGAGTTTTAACAGTGATCCTCACGGGGCATTGATTGACGACACGCGTATGGTTCTCATTGGTTCTTACATTTACAGGCTAGTCAGACCTTCCTTTTCATTTAAGAACATGAATAGACCGAACAGGTCCATGCTTAGAATTTAATGATTGAAATATAATTTCAACAAATAAGTCACATGGTTTTAACCTATGAAAACCTTTGAGTAAACCTTTTAAGTCACTTAAATGAGTATGCTTTGATTTCAGTATTATAATATTTTTCATTAATCTATGAAAATATCCTTAGCGTTAAGGAAACTTAAAATACAAGTTTTTTTTTCAAACGAAAGGGTGCATCTTCGGAACTTTCAGGACATATTATCAATCCGCTTAAATCCTTCGCCTTGGCTTTCCGATCTCCAACGATAGGATTTATTGTGATTTCTTCTACCTGATCTTTTAATCTGGATTTGCTGCTTTTCCGGCACCTGGTGAAATATTTCCGAGCTTTTCAGGCTGCCCATTATTTTAAAGTGTCTAAATCACGATGATACATTTACTTTGTTGGGTATAGTAAAAGATAAATGTTCAATATTGAAAAAATTCAAATTTCTTTTTTCGTATAACACTGCATGGACCGAATAAAACATATACTTTATAATTCTCGGGTACGACTTCACCGATTCCCCCTTTTTTTAATTTACTTGTTATCCTCTGATTATAGAGGGCGCAATACACATCTCTAAATTTTGAGGTTAGGTTACTTTTTCATTAATGCATGAATCCTAAAAACACCTTAATACGGTTTCTATGATCATTTCGGGGCTATACGGGTGGGGGCAATAATAAAAAAAGGTACATAGTACAGAACATGCTGACAATGTTAAAATTAGATTGACTTCATATCTCATTCTATTATTATTTCTTCAGTGGAAAGACGGATATTAATAAAATTGTTAGTGGTTGCATGCATCGTCCGCAGTTTGGTTTTGAATTCATTCTCGGAATATACCACCTGACAAAAAGCGAAACTTCCTATTAAAAACATATATGCTCAATGCTGCAGCATTTTTTGAATTAGTCGTTATTTGTCATGCAGTGACATGTACGCATTTTGCTTAATATGGTCTTTATAGATTCTTTGTTCCTATCTTCTTATGTGTTCTTTCCATATTCTTTTCTTTCGTATTTCTATTACTAATCATTTCTTTCAGCGCAAAATGTCTGTTAAATTTCTCGTGTGCAGCTGGTACGAAATTCAGTTGTTAGATCCCCCACATAATACATTTGATAAAACACAACTTTATGTTGACACACTTTTGATGATCTATTGGCGCGCAGTGAAATCGGCTGCAAACGACATGACGTTCTGATGCAATCAAGTCGTTATTGTCAGCTAACGGACGTTTAACCTTCTCTAAAGCAAAAATGTACACAAGTTTACGACATTTTTGAAGGGAAACATAAAAGATCACTATGAAATCGGGAAGAGTGAGAAACCAGTCTATTGCCTACACTGTCCCCCAAAATTAAACAAAAATATGAAATATATTAATTTATTGTACGAAAAATTGTATTACATCTAGTTTAAATTAAATAAGGTACAACTTTTATCCATATTTCATGAGGTGACGGCCACCTTTTTTTCTCAATGTACTCTAGTAAAACTGTAAGATGTTTCTCTGTGTACAGGGTTATTCATTATAAATTACCCACCCCCTATCATCGTTATTATTTCTTTTAGAAAAAAAAGTCTTATATAAAAGTTGTTTGGTTACAGTTGAATTTTCTTAATATTCCATCAAAAGTTCAGTAGCGTGCGAGTTTAAGGGGATACAAAAAATAATAGTTCTTTCTTAAATAGGACACCCTGTATATTTTCACATTTTTGGAATGGCCTTTTTTTCTGATCTCAAAAATATATAATATGTTACCCCTTCCCTGTACCGTTTTTGAGTTATGAAATGTTGTGAATCTTAGTTTTGGTAATTACTGTAAATATGAAAAAGATAATTTATTAAAGTATGCTATGAAAATGACAACTAATATGTTTGATTATTGACATTTTTCATATAAAGTAATTAAAATGGTTCTCAGTAAGAAAAAAAAATCAAAATGCATACTTATACAAAACAGAAAACAAAGATTTATTTAAAAGAATTTATAAATAATAACTTTTAAAAGATATTCGGAATGTCCACCATTATTGTTAATGCATAATGGACAACACCTTCTTATATTATTCATAATAACATTGCAGATGCTTTAAGCACTTGTATATTATTATTATTAATATGGTGAATTATATGCAATTTACCAAGCGTTGCTTTTTGCGAGTAATGTGGATTCCCATCAGTTTTTAATAATTACTGACTCTCCAAGCTCCATCGATAGTATCCAGCACATTTATCCCTCAAACTCCTTGGTACAAATAGTTGAAAACGAACTTTTCCAGCTACAAGAGGCACAAAAATCTGTTAAATTCATGTGGGTACCCTCTCACGTTGGAATTCCCGGGAATGAACAGGCAGACACAGAAGCAAGGGAATCAATCCAGGACCTCAATTCTCTCACAGTCTCAAAGGTTTCTGTTTTGGATGCAAAAAATTTCGTTAAACATTCAGTCTATAAATACTGATAAGACCGTTGGACTGAATCAAACTCTAAGCTCCGCAGAATAAAGAAATACGTGAGCCCCTGGAGATCATTCCCGATGAAAAGGAGAGAGCATAATATCTTATCGCGCCTCAGAATTGGACATACAAGATTCTCCCATGACTATCTTATCCCCCATTCCCGGCACCAGTGTGCGACAGCTGCAATCAGCCTCTGACAGTAACTAACGTACTATTGGAATGTGAAAAGTTCCGGCTACAGAGGCAAATTCATAACATCCCCGATCAAATAGGAGAGGCTCTTGGTGAAAACTGTGATGTGCCTCAGCTAATGGACTTTTTGAAATGCATTCAAATACTAAATAAAATTTGACCATCTACTTTTATAGTTTAATATTATGGTAAATTCAGAAATAATGTAATTTGATTTAGGGTAATACCATATTCCACTTACTTCTGTAACTAATGTTAATCTGTTGTAAATTTTTGTTGAGCGTTAATAATCCTAGGGATTGATGCGCATTATATGTATAATAAAAAAAAATCTTTCACCTTTCTGTAAACCATTTCAATAACTTCATCTGAAAAATGTTAATTATCAAACATATTGGTTGTCATTTTCATAACTGGCAAAAATTATTAGGTACTGTTTATTTATTTTTTGTTAAAAAAGGGAATCAATGATTTGGTTTTGTCACTAAAAATTTTTAATCTTGACAACGGTAGCTGGAACGCTACCGAAACGTCGAAATAAAAACATTATTGTGGTTTGATTCCCAAAAAAATAAGAGAAAAAATTAAAGGGGACTCAAACTATCTTCTAGTGAAACAATTTTAATATAATATCATTCTGGAAAAGCTTCAAATTTTATTTCCATCGGAAAAGTACATGAAAGCAATTAAAA
Source organism: Galerucella pusilla (assembly GCA_910591695.1). Classification (NCBI taxonomy): domain Eukaryota; kingdom Metazoa; phylum Arthropoda; class Insecta; order Coleoptera; family Chrysomelidae; genus Galerucella; species Galerucella pusilla. The sequence continues at coordinate 59,943 of CAJUYI010000613.1, read as the reverse complement.
TCCAAGAATTTCTGATCGAATCGATTTTCAGTTGTCACACTTTACGCAATTGCTGCATTCCTGCCAGATAGCATCCTGAAAATTCGGGAACACAGCTGGAAAACGCCCGTATCTATTACATTTCAGGGCGGATGCTAAAGTGCATTGCCACGGCTACGACAAGCGCTTTTCTACAAAAAGTTGGTAACAGACTAACTGGATTAAATGAACTTCAAGTAGTAAATGGGGTGTTCAATTTCGTCAAAGATGTAACCAGCAAAGCGAAGATAAAGCTCTTTTAGATAGATATTGTTTAGGCGAATAATGGAAATTTTTTTACATTCGGCTCATTATTTTAGTACATACGAGCAGAGGCGGTCGGTGAAAATCAGATTTAAACGTTCGTCCTCCCAGTAATATTTAAAAAATTCCCCCAATGTAATTTTTGTGTCTCTGTTGAGTACAGCTTGCCAAAGTAACACGCATACACGAGTCTTCAAACATGGCCACAATTTAAAATTAATCTTTCTAAAAGAAATTATTCGTTAATGCAAAAACACCCAAATAGTGTACGAAAATTATTACTTTTCTAAACATCAATCTTCAACTAATTAAACCAGAGATGCATCAAACGGCCTACATGAAAGGTTTATGTGTTATCATTGGAAAATCGGGTAGTTTTGTTGTAACAGGATTGAAAAATCAACATAATCATTAACCCGAAGAAAAAATTGGTAGACAGCTTCTTCCCGCAAATAGAGAGCTGAAGAGGAACCTACAAAGAGGTCAACTAAAATGTTATTCTACTCCAAATAGTTCCCTATCAGATTTCCCTCCAGAAACATTAACTTCCTGGGACTAGTTGTCTGACTATAAGAAGCTTCAGGGACCCACGTTGGGCGCTAATTTATAACTTGATGTTAACCTGGGCACTTGTTAAAGCCCACTTGAGAATGATGCCGGCATGAGACTTTTCTTAAGGGTAGTTCGACTCTATGCTAAATATTTCAGAGGGTTGTGAGACTATAAGAAGTCTTAGGGCCCCACGTTGTGTGCTAATTCATAACTTGAAGTTAACCTGGGCACTAGTTAAGGCCTACTTGACAATTATGCCGGCATAAGACTTTTCTTAAGGATGGTTCGACTCTATGCTTGTGCTGAAATAGGTATATCAGATGGTTGTAGTTCTATAAGAAGCTTCAGGGCCCCACGTTGGGCGCTCATTTGTAATTTGATGTTAACCTGGCACTAGTTAAAGCCTACTTGGGAACTATGCCGGCATGAGACTTTTCTTAAGGCTGGTTCGACTCTATGCTTGTGCTGAACTAGGTATATCAGAGAGTTGTGAGACTATAAGAAGCTTCAGGGCTCCACGTTGGGCGCTAATTTGCAATTTAATGTTAACCTGGGCACTAGTTGAAGCCTACTGGAGAATAATGTTGGTATGAGACTTTTCTTAAGGGTGGTTCGACTCTATGCTTGTGCTGAGCTAGGTCTGTCAGAGAGTTGTAGGACTATAAGAAGCTTAAGGAATCCACGTTGGGCACTAGTTTGTTACTTGAACGCCTATGGTGCCAAAGTTGTTGCACCAATAAACCTTGTATTGAGTTTAATAATTAGTATATGGAACGTGATGGGAAAATACGTTAAATCCTCTTAAAAAAATTTGTCTTACTCACTTCATAATGTTTTTCATTGGTGGTATAAACCTGATACATTTCCAAATTATTTCAAGGAAATTAGTTATTTTTTTCGGTTTTCCATCAAAGCTGCGATCTAACATAAATAAGTTTTTTTATGAGTTACACAAATAAGACAGTTATCCTTAATCGATTGAAAACTGACAATTCGTGTATATTTAGAAAAATACATCTTGGAAATCAGATTCGAGAGAAGCACGCCCATCTTTTGAAACTTCTTACCAAATACAGAGAGTCGATTGCATGGAAACGATTTTAACGCAGCGAAGCGGGCGGAGGAAGCACTAACGGGAGAAATACAAGCAGTTATTATATGTACAGTCTCTTTACTGCCTTGTAGAGGGCGTTACATACTGGAATCTGTATTTTTTGAACTTTTCGAAGTTATAGGGAGGCGTAAGATAAAGTGAATGAATAAAACAGTTGAAACATTGTTACAAAATACTCCATAAAATTGAATCGTTTCTAGATAGTTTGAAATAATAGATAGTGATAAACAAAAAAATGTTATAATAAATGAAGGCTTCCTATATACCTAACAATTTTTTTGTTTATTACTTTACTATTATACTTGTACAGGGTCCAGAAACTATTATGACAAATTACAGACACTAGATGTCCATCATTTTGCAGGGCAATTGAACGTCCCACTTGACCCAACCTTCTTATAGGCGTGCACGTGGCTTCTCGAATATCTATCAACACCCTTTTGACCCCCCAATTTTATGTAAGAATATGTATTATATTATTAGATTTTCATTACCTTGTTCATTATTATAAATTGACATTTAAAAGGCTGAATGTATCTCCCAAACTAAAATGTTTACGAAGAAATACAAAGAAGCAAAAAAGTCTGAGAATAAACGTTTTATTCCAGTGGTGTTCCATATTTTCTCAAATGCAACCCTCAGAAAAATTTGGAGGGGTCAAAAGGTTGGGGAACCCCTTTGAAAATCCATTCTAAATAAAAATTAATGAATGTTACTACTTCTTATTCATGGGTTATAGTATGGGTTATCGTTTTAAAGCAACGGTGAAAAAATTAAATTGAATTTTCAAATAAATCTCCCTGTAAGTTTTGTAAATATGTAAGTGAAAGTCAATCACTCTACTCTTGATCCCAGAATATGTGGTATAATTTATGAACAATCTCTTTGGTACACCCTGTATAAATCTGTAAAGACTGATATATAAAAATAAAACAAAAGAGACAAAACTTCAGATCGATTTCTATTATTTGCAATGTAAGCAAAATGTTTGAGATAGTTCCAGATATTGCGTCAGTAAAAAAATATACAGGGTGCGATAAAATCCAGAATTGTGTGTTATGAATGTTATAAATGTGTGTTATAAATTTTGACTTATTTTGAAATCAGTTTCAATTGTACAGTGTGATCCAGAACGCCGTGCCGGATCAAAGTTACATTTTATAACAAAATTGAAAGCTACTTTACTGTACCTACAATAAATTTATGGAAAAATCAATGGAAACATCAGCAAAAGAGTTATAAGAAATACTTTTAGTAACTACCCTCTACATCGATGCAGACTTGAAGATCGACACTTAGATCTCTAGGCATTTGCGCATTAACCTTTTAAAAAGCCTACCTTATGTAACTTTGATCTTGCCTGGCGTTTTGGAACACGCTGTACAATTGCCTATAGGTTGGCTACAGCTGGTCAAAATTTCATTCGCATATCCTAGAGGATTTATAAGATATTGGACTCTATCACATTCATCAATCACCATAATTGTATAAAAAGTTTTCCCAAATATTACACAAAATATTTCGGAAAAGATTAATATACATTTACTTAATACGTTCCAATCTCAGGAGTGTCCCAAGAAAGCCATTCAGCTGTTAAATATATTTATTATCGATATTGCGGTTGCCTGCTTTGTGCGGATAAACTGAAAATATTTTTACAAATAAAGACTAAAGACGACTGTCTGGTACCTTGCTAAAATCTGCAATGTATTGAGTACGAGTAGTGAGGCTGGAATAGATTTTCCATATTCATTAATGAAATTTATATTTTATATTTTCAGCGTATTATATTCATTATACATACAAGACCGATTAACAAAATTGTCACTATACTTTTGAATCTAGTTTTGTTTATCTCATCTTACATTGATTCGTTTTGGTTGTGCTCAACAGCTCAGGCACTTGAACTGAATCTTTGTACCATATCCCATGTTATCTACTTCCATTCCAGAAGCTTCGTGTCTTGTACATAGGCCACGAACTTGATTGGGTGATGGTTGTATTATTTCCTCTCCAGGGGGTATTTTCCTTAACAGTGAGAGCTCCTACGAGAGTACACACTTATAAAGAAGTTTATCGGGTTTGAAACCTACCGAAATCTTCAAAAGCAAACTAAACTTTTCGGAAGAGGTGAAATACCTTGGTATTACCCTCGACAGGAAACTAACATATGGAACTCTCATCTACACAGCAGAGCAAAAAGAGCATATGTGGCTTATGAGCAGTGTCGGAGGACAGTGGGACGCACATGGGGTCTGTCATCCCGTGTGGTCACCTGGATCTACACTGCAATAATAAGAACCATGTTAACGTATGGAGCAATTGCATGAGGACCGAAGGTTCTACAAGCAACGGCCATCCAAAAATCATATCAAATACAGCGAATGGCTTGTTTAAACATCACAGGAGCCATGAGAAAAACACCAACCGCAGCAATGGAACTAATTACTGGTCTGACCCCTCTGGACCTGCACGTCAAGGAGGTTGCGTTAATGGCCATGGTACGATTGCGCACGACTGGTGTAAACCCCGAAGTAGGAGTGGGCCAATTGAGGTTAAGCCTATAGGCTCACTGCACTACCTCTTCTGCAGGCAGCCAACGATGCAATTGAACCCAGGTTTTTGTTTAACAAACCCTACAAAATTCAAATAAAACAGAACACAGAGCCAGATGCTGCAAATGCAATACGCATATATACAGATGGTTCAAAAATGAAAGAAGGCTCAGGATGTGGAATTTACTCGAGAGCACTAAGCCTAAAGATTAAGTGGGGAATGGGAAACAATACCAGCGTGGTTCAAACAGAACTGGCTGGTATCTAAATTGCCACAAAAGAACTAACCAGAAGAGGAATTTCTGGCAAAAACATAATAATCTGCACTGATAGTAGACAAGCCCTATTAGCCTTGAACAGACAACGTGTTATATCGAGGCTAGTACTAGAGTGCCACCAAGATTTAGCTGACACCTCGGCAGATAACAATATTATCCTGAGGTGGGTTAAAGGGCACGACAGGAGTAAAGGAAATCGCATTGCTGATTCAGGGAAGCCACTGGACTAAAAATTCTAGGACCCAATGACACCTACGGCCTAACGACTTCGACAATTGCGGAACTAGCCAAACGTTACACCCATGCTCAATCCCTTAAGAGATGGGATGGAATCAAAGGATGCAGTCTTGCCAGGATCACCCTGGGCGACCCTGGAAAGCTGGCGCCGAAGAAATATTTGGCGATGACCAGGAAAAACCTACGTGTAACTGTAGGATTTCTGACTGGTCACTGTCAACTATGGAAACACCTCCATACTATGGGGCTAGTGGACACACCTCTATGCAGGATGTGTGAACAGGAAGATGAAACTGTCAGGCATGTCTTATGCGAGTGTCCGGAGTAATCGTCAATAAGAGAGCGTGTGTTCCGTGAGTCTTGGCCTACACCTGCCGATATAAGGGAGATTTCTCCTAGTGACCTGTCCACCTTCCTGAGAAGGACAGGATGGACAATGACCTAGGAGGACAACTCCTCGGGAGGATGTACAATGGGTCACATGTGGCCTAAGTGCTGTGAGCCTACACACTCACCCTCCCTTCTCTACAGATACAGAAGTGCGCATGCGAGCTCTCTCGAAATTGCAAATTATGATATAGCCCGCATGCGCACTTTATAAATGTGAACTCTCGTAGGAGCTCTCACTGTTAGTGAATAGACCCCCAGAGTGCTTCCGTCTGAGTCCTTGTAAGTTCTAACAAAAGCAGAGTATGTGTCATCGTAGAGTTCACATTTTCTGTACCTACAAAAAAAGTGCACTAACTTTGCCCATTTTGTGTAGATGCTTCCTCAGATTACAGTGTCCAGTGTCCATGTTTTGCCATTTTTTGAGCTTCTTTTCCTAACCTAAATTTATGACTTGAAGCAGCAAATATCATACAGAAATACTTATCTTATTTATCTAAATATTTACATACCAGAGTTCTATTGAATAAATAAGCTTTATAACGATTTCATGAACCAATAAACATATTCATATGAAGTACATGATACGGATATTGAGTTTCCTGGGAAATTATTTTATCATCAAAATGAAACCATATTGCATCCGCACCTGCAGATTTCGAATAAAGCAAAACTTAGACACCGTGGAGTGTTTTCAGCTCAATATGTAATCGGAAAGTTGGAATCAACTTGAATACACTACAGATACCCGAAAATTGATTTGAATATTCGACCTGTTTATGCTACAATGATAATACGTTTATATGAAATTCTTACTAGGATCCTTTATCAAACCCTGGAATGACCTACTTGATTTATTGAATAATCCTTTGCTTAAAAAGGTAGTATATGTTTTTAAATTCCTAACCAAAAATTTGCGACTCACTCACTCACTCGTTATTTAATAACTTTTGATTATAGCTCATGAACACAGTAGGTAATTAGAAAAGACTTCTTGAAAACTTGCGTCTAAACAGTTAGGGGGACTCGTGACTGGTAGATCATTTATTTGGATTACAACATCATTCGTCTTTGCCAACTTTGACAAAAGATAAACTATGGTGTTATTCTATATTAGACGGCTAAAATTCACACTGCTTAAAGTTAATTTACATTAACAACTATACACATCTGCAGAAGATATTAACAGAATGAAAAAAAAAACAGAATGAAAACAATAAGCTTGGCGAAGATCCTGTCAATTATTATATATTTAAGAGTAATTGCATTATTATTTGAAGAAGAAAATCATAAATCATAAATTTCCGAAACGTTATTAGTTAGAAGTGTATAAATAGTTTGCCATAAACATATTGGTCCAAGAAAAAAGTCAATTAAATTATAATTTTGAGTGGAGGTTTTGAATTACTTTGAAGTGTCTACCAACGAATCATACATGTTAGACTATGTTTCAACCACATGGAAAGAGGTTGAAAAAAATAAATAAAATGTGCTTTTTGAAATTACGCAAAATCCGTTGGAGCTAGAGGAAAAAGTTTCAAACAAAAATTGTAGAACTTAGGGTAATATACCGAAGAAATTTAATTCCGAAAAGAGCTTGCGATGCTGTGGTTGATTTAATACCTCTTGCCCTTCTCTGTTTGAATGTTTTTATATAATTTCAATATAGATTTTTCGCATCACAAACTCTTGTTATTGTTTAGAATAAATTTATCTGTTGGTATTGACACTAGTACAATATGTTATTGCCTCTCTATCATTTCTGGGTTGAAAAGACTTCGTTACTTTTGGGATATTATATAAATTATAAATTACTAGAAATATTTGCCAACTCAGTAACGGAGACGATTTATGTGGGGATGTGGCAAGAAAATACCATCTTTTTAAAATGTATTCCAAGCTTTCGAATATAACATATTCATTCTCAAGGAATTATTTAAACGAGGATGTCGGTATAGTTGTGAAAATATATAAAAAAAATTGATATAAACGTTTAATTTATAATAAACGTTTATGTCAATTTTGCTCTTGGTACCATTCTTTTTTCTGACGAATCAATATTCACATTGAATGGAGAGGTAAACCGACAGAACTGTAGATATTGGTCAGCAGAGAATCCTAATTGGATGCGTGGGACACATACTCAGTACCCTCAAAAGGTGAACGTTTGGGCCGGTATCATAGGCGACCATATTATTGGTCCTATATTTATAGATGGAAATTTGACAGTTATTCCTGCGTCGGCAAACTTATATCCCGACGCAATAGATCCTAGCTTACCGAATGAAAATGTTTGGTTCCAGCAAGACGGCGCAACACCCCATTATGCTTTAATGGTAAGAACTTATTTAGATGAAATCTTCCCCAATAAATGGATTGGACGAAGAGGTAGTGGCCAGTGGTCACCAGACCTTACGCCGTTAGATTTTTTTCTATGGAGTTATCTCAAGAACACAACCAACAAGCATTGTAGACCTCAAAGACAGGATAACTACAGAAGTACGAAATATTTCAACTCAAACTTTAAACAAAGTTAAGGAGGAGTTCTATAGGAGACTGTGCTATTGCCAACAACTAAGTGGAGAACATTTTGAGCATTTATTTTAATGTATTAAAATCAAATACATCAGGAATTTTATGTATGTGTTTAATAACTGTAAAATTAAAAATTTCACCTTGTATAATTCATAATTGACCATAGTTTGTTGGAATCGGTTTATTAAGAGGATTTCAAAAATATGCAAATATACAGAAACAAATACAGAAACACCGACTTTTTAATTTTCTGAAATAATGACATAAAGAATTTTATTCCATAAGTGGTTTCCACACTGTATATACAAGGTCATACACTCCAGTTCTTTCGACCCTGTACCTTATGGGGGGACAGCTCACTTTTTCTTGCTGCATATCTACAATTTACTAGAGATTTTTGGATAATTGCTCTCTCTCTCCACGCCATTCTGTCCTGCATCTGTCTCATCCCGTCTGGTACTCCCAAATTTTTATATCTTCCACGACCCGATCTTCCTCCACGACCTGATCTTCCCATCTAGTTTTTGGTATTCCTGGTAATTTTTCTTCATCAGATCTCCATTCTGTGAATCTCCTTACCTCCTGTCCTTTCCCCATTCTTTCAACATTCCTGTGCCAACGTATCCCTTTTGATTTAATAGGGTTTACTATAATCCCCATTTTCTAATATATTCCTAATTTCATAATTTATATAAGTCTTCGGTACTCGTTATTCCCTAGTTTCACTGGCCCCTTCATTTTTCTAATTATTCTCCTTTCATATATCCTTTGCTGCTCTTCATCCACATTTATCCATCTTGTATAAACTTCCTTATTTTGAAACTTTACCATTGAATTCTTCTGTCGATTCATTTTTAAATTATCATAACCCCATAACTCCCAAAAACAATGGACTAACTGCATCACCCCATAAATTCATCGAACAAAAGAACATCAATGAAACTCCAACTCCGCGAAATCAAGACAATTAAAAAATCCACCTGAAAACTTGATTACTTCTTTCCACTCACCCGGAGAAAATTGTCTGGATGCCTTTAGTCACAACGGTTTTCAAGCCGTTGCCATGTTTTACGAGGGACATAATATACATTATTCATCGTAACCCTCAAAATAATTGGGTTTGGTGAATATAAGTATTGATTTATTTAGTTTTGGCTGTAATTATAATAATAATACAATTATCAAGCATATAATCATATATTATATTAGTGCAAACAAGTGGAATAAATAGATGGGGACACTGGAAACAAAAACAACATAATTGCTGGCATAAGATGACAATGTATTAATATTATCAACATTGGAAAAAGAACGGAAAAAAGCATGCGAAGCTTTCGGCAGAGATGGCGAGCTTGAGAGTTAAAGCAAAATAGTCAAAGTTTTTGAAAATGACAATCCCGCAAAAAACATTTTTTTTAGTAGAATAAAACAGACTGAGATCAAAGGAACTTGAACAAGTCCAAAGATATAGCTATGTATATACAGTTATTAATGAGGATAGCGATGAGAAGATGGACATAGAATCAAAGACTAACAAAAGGAAGTAAGCAGGCAGGGCACTACAAAAAATAATAATTCCAAAGAAAGTATCTAGAAAGACCAAGCTAACAGCTGTTAGACCAAAGGTACTATTCGGAAGTGAGCCATGGATATTGAATAAAGAGGAGGAAAATAAAGTAAACATGGGATAGGAAAATATTACGATGGAGAAAAAAGAAGTGGGATGGAAAAGAAGAACAAAGCAGGAAAGGAGACATTTATTTAGAGATCATTGTCAAAAATCAGAGTGACAAAAAAATGATAGATATAGACATAGAAGGAACGCGAAAATGAGTAGAGTAGAGTAGAAGTCAATGAAGACCTGGAAGAGGGAGGAAAGATAAAAAGACTCCATTTTATGGTCATGTTTCCTGTAGCGATAGATATAAAATGGCTTGTCCCTTTTTTGTTGTTAGATACTAGACCACGTTGCTAATGACAACCGGCAACGGTGATTCCTAATTTGAGACCGTAGGTCCTTAAACTCTCGTATCAGAGTAGGCGATGGAAATCGACGCAAGCGCCCTTAAACAGCGCCCTCTCCTGGCAGTCGCGTCAACTTTAGTCTGACCTCAACCACGGGGGTGCCCACTACACGGCCAGGTCTATCGAATTTTTTTCCAAAGCAGCATTTTTTCAAAAAATAAAAAAGTCTTTCGGTGCATATCGCTGTAATCCAGTGCCAAACCCGTAGGTTTTATAAATAGTTTAGCGAAAAACTGTTACCGTGTATTTAATCGTGCTAAAAACGCCAAACTTAGCGTGCCACATTTTTCGAATAAGTTTTTTAGCGTAGTTTGTACAGAGTGTTGCGTTAAAATGGGTGCCAAAGGTAGTGTGGAAGCAGCCAAAAACAATGCACAAAACTGGGGTATGCTCGAGGTAAGATGTACACTCTCCCACAATGTTTGTTTCGCCGGGTTTTTGCGGCATAGCCCTTTTATCCTGCAACGTAAAAGGGCAAGGTTCCTGAAGTAAACAACATCAATTCGAGTTTCTACACAAGACAGAATATTTATTTAGTAAACTTACAATAATAATCTATATTGAAACATCATATTTTTACATTTTACTTTTCAATAGTTATCAAAAATGTTAAGGTACTTATTAAACCCACTAGAAATATTTTTTTCAAATAAACAATTCCACTAAATGTATTAATTTAACCAGTGCCTGAGTGTTAAGGATGATTTGGTGAATTTACTGGATACACAAAATGTGTATAACTGGGTTGTGGCTTCTACTTATTAAACAAACATCTATAATAGAATAAGAATTGTAAAAGACTCACATCTATGTAATTTGTTGATATTATAGTTTTATACTTACAAAATAATAAAAATATTTGCTTAAGGACACAATTATCCTTTCCAACGAATCTTCAAATAAAATATAGTTCAGTTATTTTGCATTAAACGATTATACAATAAGTAGGACTTATTATACCTTCATAAATACGTACCTATACATTGTAAAAATGGCTCTATAGACTTTCTAAGTAATTTTTTTTCCATATTAATAACTTAAATAAGTTCACGATAATCTAAATTTTTTTTTATTTTCAATATTTACAAGCATCAAACCCGCAACAGCTTCTTTATTGTTCTATTTTTGCTCCAATAATAATTCAAAAAAGTCCTCACAGACCTATTTGATCCGTTCAACTGGAAATAAATAAATAATTTGCTCTTCAATATTGTCAAATGTCAATATGAGACTGTTACTTAAGTTAGCAGCTTCTAGTGCTTCTACTACTATGCTATGTATGTAATATGTCGTGACATTCACTGACAACTAAAAGATCAATTGCGTCACTTTTCTTCTACTTAGTATCAGAGACTAGTAGCTCCTTATTTCCCGGAGGAATTTTAGGATATCTACAGGCTTTAACTTGATGAATGGTACTCTTCTATCCAGCAATCTCCTAGGTATTGATCAACAGGATTCTTTAAGTATATTCAGACGACAATGTCGCGTTAGGATCCCTTTTAAAGTTCTTAGTTTTACTTCAACTTATGCATTCATTTGATCTCAACGGGTTGTAGTCACCCAGCAAAATATTTGATTGTTTAATCCCTACTAGATCGTTACAATAGTCAGATCTCTTTTTATCGGCTTTACCCATTTCTTCCAATATTACAATGGAGCTCATACCGCAAAAGTGTTCCGGTCCCCAGCTCAGATGTGTGCTAGATTCCTGCACATCATCAAAACAAAGTTTGCCTTGTGTTTAATATCTTCCGTGTTTGTCCAACAGGAGTGTTAGCTCTTGGCTTGTTGTCTCCATTCAATATAGCTTTCATTAAGTTTAATACTGTTATGCTAAGAATGACAATTGAATGGATGCTTCAAATTATTAAGTTTGAAATACATAATCTGCTAAAATAGATCGTGTTTTTATCCAGTCGTGTTTATTGATATATTCGAGGAAATAGTAGATATCAGCATTTATTATTTATTACAAAATTAACTTTAATTTCATCTATATTGTAGAGATTCGCCATTCTACTCGACGTGCTTTGTTTAATATCGAAAAAATTGTTATGGATTCGCTTGCATTTTAAAAATATGCCAACGGAAAACGAACAGGACGTTCTAAATTCATATGTTAAAATAATTGGTCTAGTGGTTTGATGGATAAAATTTGTATGCGAAAATAATTTATTTGCTTCTGGCAAATAAATAGCTTTTGAAATTCACCCTCGAAAATGAATAAAACAACATAAATTGTAAGCGAAGCCTTTCTAGTTTGTTGTCATAACCAAATTTAGTGATAATATCCAGTTATTTTATGTCGTCGATCAGGTATAATAAATATAATCGCTGCTCTCTATGAAATTAAATGCAGTAAGATAAGTTTGGTGGATGTTTAAATTCATTATTGATATCATATTAAATAGTTAATTGAATATTATTATTTCTCTGCGATTATAATCTCTGGGAAATAGTGTGAAGCTTTTTTTTAACGTAAAACTTTGCAAGTTTTTGAAATTTTTATAATAGTTTGTATACCTACAGGGTGTCCCACGACGATTAAGACAAGTAATATATCAGAATTGGGCAGTAGAAGATAATTATAATTTTGGGGGTGTTAATTAAAGCAAATGTTGCATCTTTTTTTATTATTGTGTCACCCAATGAGGTATTTGTTTTTGGTCACGTGACGTCGCTTTCAAAATTATTAATGTGACAGCCTGTATATTTGTGCCTTTCTGTGTTTCTTCCGATGAAACAATTCCAACTAACTAGCACACTTGGGGTCTGAAGTGATTAATTTCAGAGCTACAGGTACTTTAAGGATTGTAAGTTAAAAAATTCATAATCCCCTGTAATTTTCGGCCATCTTACATTCGTACGTAATGATTAAGATAAACCAATATTGTCTTATTGGCACTTTTGTCATTATCATGGCAAACTTGACAATAGGCAGTCTTTTTTATAAGATTTGCTATGCTACTTTTCAATCGATATTTGATAGGTAAACAAGTTTTTGTGGAAAAAACACAATTTCATGTAATTTTACTCCATGATATACGGGTCGTTCCATTATTAACTTCCAAGTATTTTAAAAAATTATAATCTTCCTCTTTGAGTTTTCTAGGACATCTTCAGTTTCATATTCAATTTCTTTTCGTCATTCAATTTTGATCTTATTGTTATAATACATTATTATGCTATAAAAGGACGATAGCTTATTAATTGTAAAATCAAAAATAAAGAAAATGAGTGAGACAAAAAATAAATAAAAGTTACAAATACAAAATGAAGAAAGCTGAAAAATTTGGTATTGCTGGCTTTTGAAGGCATTAACAGACAGAATAGAGAGAAAATTAATTCTATTTACTTCTAGTTTTGAACCTTTATTTTGTCCCCGTAAACGAATATCTGGATTTAAAGTAAAAATGGGTGACATATTAGCATCAAACATGTTAAATATAGCTCTAAATAATACAATCAAGTCACCACGTTGTCTGCGTTCAGCGGATAAAATCTTCAAGGTTACACAATAATTTTTATTGTTCTCAAAGGTTTATTGGATAAAAATCTTTATTGAGGGTAAAAATCCAATCGAAAGTATTATTGTACAAAATTACTGATCAATTTTGTGACCAATGTGATCAAATGCTGTAAAAATGTATTCGCAAAAATGAAAATAAACCCCCATTCGTATGCATGATTGCATTTGTTTGTTCGTTAGTGAATGCTCGCAATTTTTCAACGTTCCGAATAAATGAAGATGTATTTACCTAAAATATTTTGACGAAGGAGTACAGAAAATATTCAATTTTTCACTCTTAATTTCTCCTTTCAATACATGGATTTTAAACAAAGTAATTGACGAATATTCTAATAAATGAAAAAAACATATGGGGGCCGATATAAGTGAAAACACAAATACATAAATTTGAATTTAAGTTGGTAATTCTGTAGACCTCTGATTGGTCAGATTCCGTCCAGTTTAACACAACACTTTTTAGCATCGACATCAGCAGATTAAAATTAGAATTAGAATTAATTTTCTCTCTATTCTGTCTGTTAATGCCTTGAAAAACTAGCTATACCAAATTTTTCTGCTTTCTTCATTTTGTATTTGTATCTTTTATTTTTTTTGTCTCAGGAATTTTCTTTTTTTTTGATTTTACAATAAGCTATCGCCCTTTTATAGCATAATAATGTATTATAACAATAAGATCAAAATGGAATGACGAAAAGAAATTGAATATGAAATTTAAGATGTCCTGGAAAACTCAAAGAGGAATAATTTTCAATAATACTTAATACTTTTTAATAATACTTTGATTTTCCACACTAAAATGTGTGTGGAAAATTCAATTTTCCGCCCGCTCGTGAAATAAGTAATTTAAAGGATCTCTCCGACCGAACTTAAGCTACGAACTAAATCAAACAATTTCATAAAGGACTATTCAATGTTTGAATAATTATTTAGAGAAAATCACGATATGTGACTGATGACCGCAAATACACAAAGCAAACTTGTACGCGAATAACGGACCGAAATCAATCTTGATTGAAACATAGTTTTATACAAAATTAAATTTCCATGGTGTTGCGAGCAAAAGCAGTATCGGTGAATTTATTCTAATAATTTACCAAGTTCTGAAGCATTCTCTACTACTATAATCCAAAGTTTTGTTTGCCTAAACTTTAGATTAGATTCAAGTCAAGTGTTTCAATTGTTCGTGCACCCATTAAAGCACTGATTAATTTTGGGATAAATGTTAATATTTTCAATATAGAATGGATATGAAAATAGTTACAAGAAGTATTAATCTTATTTATCCATTTCAATCGGCTTTTTCCATCAATTTTATTGTTAAAGCAGAAAAAATGTTGGTGGACTGTATTTCTATTGGTTTCATGAATTTTATAAAATGTAACACATCATCAGCGCAAAGTATAAAGAGGAAAAAGAAAAACTATAAGGTTCCTACCTGGTATGGAGCTATATTTGCTGTCCGTATATAACCAGGTGCTTGGGATGGTTGAGGATATGCTCTGACACACTTTAATCACTCGGTTTTTCTGAGATTTCACCGGTTTTGTACTGATAGCGCTCGTTTACCGTGTGAAGCTTCTTGATAGGTATACTGGCCATGTTTTCCTCAAACATGCGCCAAATATGTGTGTTACGCGCAAAAATTTAAAACTTTTTAGTTTCCCTAACATTTATTCAAAGGACCCTGCACCATTTTATAGGTAATCCTGGCTCTCGTACGATTTTCGATTTTTTTTATATGTTGTAGTCTTAATGATAACATATCAAATAAATCGAAAATCGTACGAGAGCCAGGATTACCTATAAAATGGTGCTGGGTCCTTTTCAAGTAAATAACACTTTTCTCTTATCACAATATTGAAGGATTCTTTCTATATTTATTTTAAAGTGAAGCTGTTCAGCAATACAATACTCACCGACCCCACTTTCTAGAACCAGAAACAATTCAAATAAAATAACGTGTAACGCCACTGGTGATAGGTATAAACACTACGTAGCTGGAAAATCAGCAGGTAGATACACAATTTTCACCAGACCTTGCATTTTTAACAGAAGTGACATTGCACCATACATAAATGGATTTAAGAAGGGTCCTTCAAATCCCAATTCTTAAAGCAGCTGTTTTACTTTGGGAGAGTTCTGTTTTAAAGAATTCGAAGCACCGCTGTATTCATCATCTTCAATATGCCATAAAACTTTTATTTTTTGCCAGCGCCTTTGGAAAAATTGAACAACCGACCCTTATTATCCCACTTGAAGGGCTAACTTAAAAAATACACTTTTTCCACCGTTGTCGCTGATAAAAAATTTCGGTCGTCCCTTCATCATCAGAAAACCGTAACTATCAATTATTGAGCCACCCCAATAATCAACCCTCGATAACAACTTTGTTCTATTTTCTGCGCCTCTGTTAGCAAGAAGAAACTAGTAAAGATTTTTATATTTTGCTTTTTACTTGCTACGACTAATTTTATTTATGATTTTACTTCACTATTGTAGCAAAATGAATAAATGAATTGAAATTCTACAGTAATTAAGCTATTATGTCAGCAGGTTAGATGCGACTCTGTAATAATCAAGATTTATCGAAGCTACAGAATGACTCTTGAGTGGATAGGTTATTTATAGCAGCAGAAGCCAATGATATTTTTTGAAAGACATTTATTCAATATTTTCCATTAGATATCGCATAATAATAATTATTTTAACGCCTTATGAGTTTTGAAAAATATTTCTCAAAGACAGTGACCGTTCAACTGATAAGCAACAACTACTTCCCGGGCTATATAGGCCCCGACGGATATTGAATTACACTTCAAAGTCAAACGGGGCTGGTTTATCCATGGTTTATCTACAAGATATTCAACATTCTGGTTTGCAATTGGAAGGGACAACATAACTTGTAGACCGATTTTAGCGTATTTGTGCCTCATCAGTACAAGGTATATGTTCACCGTCTGCGAGCTAAAAGCCTAATCACGGACTTAACACACAAGACACACCAAAATCACAGCCAATACATGTCTTCCAGTAGTAGTTTCCAAAATTCGAAAGATCTGACAGCAAACCACGTTGGTTCGAAATAATAAAGTATTGTTACAGTTTCCTTTAACATATTCGCACTCTTTTTAGTGTAGAGTCACTTTTCCGCACTAGTGCGGAAAGTAGATTTGTGAAGTTTTTGGGGAGTATACTGAGATTTGAATATTTCAAATAAACATTTGTATGGTTGTAATTTACCAAATGACTGAAAAACTGGGTAATTTATTACATTTTTGCCATAATTTTCGATAAAAAGAAACGTATTTTTCAATAATTTTCCAATGGCCCTGGTATAAGTCACATCAAATGAGTGTCAAATGATAATAATCAATTTGTCGATATGTATTTAGTGACAATTTAATTCATGTATAAAAAATCGCATATGCCACAGTGCAATTGTCACTTCGACAGCGGCAAAAGTTAGCTTTAACTTTTACAGCGACAAATACACTAGTGCTTTTTCACTTATTCATTTGTTCATCAATATCAGTGTTCCTAGTATGAATTTCAATAACTGCGTTTTTAATAATTGTACATTAAAATAAAAATATGTTTATTTTTAATGTTTCATAAATAAAGTTTGCATTGATATGTTTCCAAATTTCTCATTCATTAAATTGTCCTGCCGAATCACACTCGAGGTTTGTATTGATATTGGGTGAATTTGTGTTGTTCAAATTCTAAACTGTTTCCTCTAGCAATTTGACTCGAATAACTGTCGACCTAAAAACACTCCACCTTCGGTGTCGTGTTTTTAATAGTTGACAGTTAATCTCGAAAAATTGCTAGGAGACAGTTTCTCATTAAACAACCCAAATTTACCTGATTATTTTTTTCACTTGTCAAAATCTAACATTTTGGTGGTTTTAACCAATAGAAATACATTATTCTAGCCAATCATTCGGTATTATACTGACAATCCCATTCATGTATAATAATTCCCATTTGTGATTACAAAAATCGTAGTTTGCTGTCGGCTAAATAGGAAGGAAGAGAGTTTGCAAGTGGATAAAAATATCGGATAAATTACGTTACCGTAGCAACCCTAGCATTTAGGTACTGTCTGTTTACCAAGCAATGCACGTCAATTTGACAATTATAAATGTCAAAAACAGAATGAATTAAACAGCATATAACAATTCCAAAAAGTATGTCGAGATTTGGAAATATTTGCAAGGCAGAAATAGTAAGGGAGATTGAAAAATCAACTCCAGAAAATACCAAGAAAACTCATTCCTCCATATGGAATCAATTTAATTTAATTTAGTTTAATTGAATTGAGTTTTTTATTCATGGGATTGTCTTACCAAATACCACGCGAGCTCAGATTTAGCAGGATATTTTTTCCGGTGGTTTTCTCATGCTTACTTTCATTGGCAATTTAACTCGATCTGTTCAGGCAAAATCACTCGAGCTACGCTCTCATGATTTTGCCAGAACAGCTCTCGTTAAATTGCCAATGAAAGTAAGTATTCGAAAACAACCACAAAAAATATCCGGCTAAATCTGAGCTCTTGTGGTATTACCCCCGATAATTCTGCTTCCTCATCGATAAAACCTTATTTACATCGAAACGTCAGAATTTTACTTTGAATTTGTCATTATTGACAACTAAAAGTGCTTCGAAGTTCATTGAAAAATGAACACAAACCGATTGAGTGCCATCACCCAAGAGAATATTAAACATTCAGGTAATACAAAATTTTAAATTTATGAAAAAAATAATCTTCCCAAATACAACTCGCTCTTCAAATTTTATCACATAATTTTTTATTTTCATCACTCAAACTTGTTTATTTGAGGCAAAAACATTCAAACAAACCGAATTTAGATAAAATCCCTCGTCCTAACGGACTCGTGATTTTATCAATCGGTTTGTTTTCATATTCTTGCCAAATAAACAAGTTTTCGTGAAAAAGGAAAAATTATCGATAAAATTTGAAGCACTCGTGGTATTACCTTTGATAAAATACAAACCACTTGTGCAATTATAAGTGATTATTTTTTTCACTTGTCAAAATCTGACATTTTGGTGGTTTTTACCAATAGCAATACATTATTCTAGCCAATCATTCGGTATTATACTGATAATTATGCTTCCTCATCGATAAAACCTTGTTTACATCGAAACGTCAAAATTTTACTTTGAATTTGTCATTATTGACAACTAAAAGCGCTTTCAAAAATGAACCCAAACCGATTTAGTGCCATCTCTCAAGAAGATATTGAGCATTTGATACAGAATTCCACTCCACAGAATACAATAAGATCCAAAAAATGTATATGGAATCAGTTTGAAGCATTTTGCAGAATCAGAAACTACCAACTACAAGAAAATACGAGTATTCAAGAAATTGCAAAAATTCTAGGAGACTGGGCAGCAAATATGAAAAAATGTAACGGCGAAGATTACAAAGAATATAGTTTGAAAACCATATGGAATGTAACAGCCAAGTTAATACAGGAAAAATACTACCTAGAATTCAATATGAGCTTCAATCCGTTCCTAGATTTGGAATTTAAAAAAGCGAGAGATGTGCGAAATGCCAAGAGAAAAGAACTGCAAAGTTGTTTAGAAAAAAGAAAGCAAAGTGCAACAGCACTAGAAGAAGAAGAATATGTGAGTGTGATCAGTTCGTGTGACGAAAATACGCCCTCGGGTCTCCAAATGAAGTTCTTTCATATTATTTCCTATGAATTAGCATGGCGCGGAGGCGAAGGTGTTAATTGCCTTATCCATTATATCAGGGAGGAATTAAATAATTCAGGTGAAAAAACAGGACGATTAGAATATAATCCTATATTTAGTAAAACTTGCCAGGGTGGGAATAAAAAATGCACCGACACAAAATGGTTGACACCTAACTCAGAGAATCCTGAACGGTGTCCCATAAGATTGTATAATAAGCTTATGGATAAACGCGGTAAAAATATCACTACAGATCGATTTTTCCTTACTCCAAATCCTTATTGGAAAAATGCAAATGCTACTTGGTATAAAAATGTACCAATTGGTAAGAATGAGATGGGCAAATGGTTGAAGAAATCAGCTGAAAAATGTGGACTTGACACTAAGAGAAGAAGAATAACTAATCACTCAGGCCGATCAACTTTGGTTACTCATCTAATGAAAAAAGGTATACAGGAACAAGAAGCCATCAAAATAACAGGTCACGCCACAGCAGCTTCGTTGAAACCATATTTACATATTGATGCCGAACACCATAAAAATATCATGGATAAAGTTAGAACGAACAAATCGGTATCCATTGCCAATACATCAACAACTGCGGCAACATTAACCAATACATCCACAACTGCGGCAACATCCACCAATATTATATCCACACATGAGTTGGAAGAGACAGCTGTTCCTGCTGCCCAAACTATTTACAAAAACTGTGATTTTAATAACTGTAATTTTTCGAATAATTAATTTTTTCTCTTGTTCAAAAAGTTGATTATATTTCCAGTTAGGTTATGTATTCTCCGGATTCAATAAGATAATAAAATGAAAAAATAAAGCAAAATCCTTTTAAATTGTTGAAAAAAATAATCTTCCCAAATACAACTCGCTCTTCAAATTTTATCACATAATTTTTTATTTTCATCTCTCAAACTTGTTTATTTGATGCAAAAACATTCAAACAAACCGAATTTAGATAAAATCCCTCGTCCTAACGGACTAGTGATTTTATCAATCAGTTTGTTTTCATATTTTTGCCAAATAAACAAGTTTTCGTGGAAAAGAAAAAATTATCGATAAAATTTGAAGCAATCGTGGTATTACCTTTGATAAATGTTTCTCTATGTTAACTTTTGAGTTTTTTCCGCATGATAGTAGAGAAAAGAGTGTACCTAATTAGTGCGGAAACTATCACTTTCCGCACTAGTTAGGTAAACGAATATAATATTTTCCATGAATGCATGTATTATAGTTATAAGTTTATTGGGGATCAATGAGTGATTCAATTTGTTTGTTAACTAATATGGGCTTTGATCATGTATCAAAACAATATTTTATTTGGAAATATAATTCACCTGGGAAGCCTTTACTGATATTGCATAAATTATGGAAATATCAAGTTAATTTCATTATTATAAAATAAAATATATTCACTCTTTTGATATTATCAATCGTCCTGGGAATTATATAAACAACAAAGATTATTCAATCGAATTATAAATGTTATTATTGTGTTAAATGAAAATTGAAAATAGCTTAATTCCACTATTTAATAGATAAATGATGTTAATTAGATAGAGATATTGATCATTATTTCGATATTGACTGGTGTGTAATATTTTGTATAGGCCAAAAAGTTACTTAAGTATATTGTAATTGTCTTAATATGTGCATGTGATATAGGAATGTGTGCCGTCTATATTCGTCAAACCAGTCGAAATTTCTAAATAAGACACAATGAACATTTACGAGCATACGGATTAAAACAGCCAGATAAATCCAATAGGGTACAAGCATAAATTTTGCTATTGGTGGGAATTGACGCTTTATCAGGTCTCCTAGCACCTTGCATGCCTATTTTTTCCAAAAAATATAAACTTTACTTCTAAAACAACTTTAACTATCATAAAATTTGAAAGTCCGCCAAAACGTGCTTTACGTCATAAAGATGGCTGCCCCATGGTGTGACGTCATTTGTTTACGTTCTTATTCGTGTATCACGCTCTGAGTTCTTGTCACCTTATTTGTTTTTGAAAGCTTCAAAAATGGATAAGGCCAACAAAAAACTTTGTATTCCAAGTATTGCATTGTTTCAGTGTGTAAATCAACGTCTATTAAAACTCCAGACAAAATATTTGTTACTGTACCTGGTGGCGCAAGCAAAAATACACTTTACCTACTTCTATGCTGGTAATTTTTATTCTTAAATAGTTTGAGGTTATGTACCTATATGTCTAGGAATCAACCATAAAAACATCATTTTCTCACGACCACACGTCGAAATATGGTTGGTATATATTATATAAATAAAACATAGCTTAAATTGTACTTACGATAATGCTTTAACTCCTCTTATTTCCTCTGCATTAAAGCAGCTGTTTGACTTCATCAATTCAAGCAGCATAAATGAGTTTACTTTGGGCAATTTATCAGTTTGTGCTTTTACAAAACCTTCGCTAGCCATATCTTTACTCACAAAATATGAAAGAATCGTCAACTACACATAACCTAATGCAATACCGGCCAAATTGACAAAAGTAAACAAATTTTATGACATCACACGTCATCGGTAGCGTTCGGAAATCCTCGGGTTGTGGTCGGAAAGTGCATTGAAATTTGAATCTTATTTTAAAATTTGGAAGTAATTTACAATGGAAACTGGTTTATTTCCTATTATTAGTAATTTTTGAGATCATATTTACTATTATAAATTAATATCCATGCAAAATATGAAATATGCGTGTACCTACTCTATTGCGCAAATATCATCTCCTTGACGCCAAACATTCATCAACACCTAACACAGAACTAGAAGTACTACGTGTTTGTGATAAGAAACAAGAATTAGATTTCGCAAAGGGGGTCACTATTCGATATTTTTCTTCGCGTTGGAAAAATCGAGAAAAAATATCAGAAAAAACAAATCATTCCAACCCCACATACAAAAATTCATTACAAAACTCGCATTTTTATTTTTACAATTATTATATTACAAGATATTGTTTAATTTGTTCATTAGCGTGCCATATTTTGACAGTATTTTCACACGGCAGCTAAGATCTAGTCAGTGATCAAAGAAACAAAACGCGATTGACTTTAAAAGAAAAAATCGAAATAATCCGGTTGTTTGGTGATAATGCTCGTAGTAGCGGAGAAGCTGCTGCAGAGTTTAACTTGAGACATCCCCAAAGTGCTCCCATTACTCATGTAAAAGCAGCTGCTGTAAATGCTCTTTTCAACGAAACTGGCAGTGTTATTAAATTTTATCGGAATGGTCATCCCCGTCGGATACACCCGCATCTTGAGGATAACGATATATTGGCGGCAAAACGAGCAGATCCATGCATGAATATTACTAACTATAAATTCAGAAGATGTTTTGTACGTCATAAGATCAAACCCTATAAACCGAAGTTATTACATGCATTAAGAAAAGTGATGATAATAAATGGTTAGACTGGTGTTATTGATATCAAAGTTTCTGAAGAAGATTATGAGGCTACATTTACCACTAATGGTAAAAAATTGTACTCGGCCATAGATAATCCTCACACCCTCACAATGTAAAAACCTAGAAAGTCAATGTCTGGTGTGTGAATTCAGGAGACCGTATAATTGGTCCTTTTTTCTTCAATGGATCATTGTTAACTTCCTCAATGGGGAATTTTGCAATGCAATTCAATTGAAAATATTCCTGTTAATGTGCGACTGGATAT
The DNA here is from genome assembly GCA_910591695.1 of Galerucella pusilla. Classification (NCBI taxonomy): domain Eukaryota; kingdom Metazoa; phylum Arthropoda; class Insecta; order Coleoptera; family Chrysomelidae; genus Galerucella; species Galerucella pusilla. The sequence goes on along the minus strand of CAJUYI010000613.1, from coordinate 37,002 downwards.
GCATTTTCTGCTATAATAGACGGTGCATCCATCCACAAGGCTTATTGTTTGTCAATGGTTGAACCAAAATTATCCTATGCGCTGGATAGGCAGAAACAGTCCTTTCGGACTGTTGCCTTTAAGGTCCCCCGATGTTACACTACTTGATTTTCATTTTTGAGAAATGGAAAAAACAAATTCTATAAAACAAGGACTAGTGGAGAGAGGTCACATTTTATAGTTATTTATTTGTATTATGAAAATTATTTCTTTATACAATTTTCTAGATGTAATCCATAATCGAAATTACTGTTTAATGGAATACATACACAGTGTCAAGATTTTACTTTCCTCGGTACACTAATTATCAAAATAAATTTGTGAAGCACGAAAAATGGAAATATTTTGTGATGAAACTAGGTATGTGGGGTAGCATGATCTGAACAATTTTTTTAATACATTCAGATTTCAGTTGATTTTTTGAAAAAAATTAGGCCCATCAACATGAGTGACCTGTAACATTTGATTGAGATAAAAATCAAAAAGAGAAAAAAAAAATTCATGCTAACAATGTTTACTGAATGAAAACATGAAATCTTCATGCTGAAATTGACTAATATAGATTGTTTTTCCAATTCAAAATCCAGGAATTGTAATTCCATTGCTTTGTTTGAACCATTTCACTACGGAGATCGTGGTTTGATAATGCGTATAATAGTAATATTAATTATACAGATATTGCAGTTGCAGAGATGCAGAAATTGCTAAGAATGCTCGTTTACTTCGAGATAGCCTTGAATTAAAATCATGACAAGACCATTTTTTTACTCATGTGATCCCATTTGGTGATATTCGTTTGTCTAGCTAGAGCAAGATTAGAATATTTCTATTTATACTATTAACAAAGTTCTGAAAATATTCTCAAAAACGTCACCGGTCGCTTAGAAGAAACAACTACTTCTACATGCCCCGACAGACAATGAATTACAAGTTAAACGTATCACATCAGTACAAGGTAGATAGCCCCATCCGAGAGCTCTGTGAGTTTTATACCGGACTGATGCCAACTGAAATACATTAATTACAACGGACTAAGACTCAACTACTGAATAGTGGTTGAACATGGTTATGTGATGCCTTTTGGCCCAATATAATAATATAATATAAATATTTAAAATAAGAATTGAATTCCCTTGATCTTATTTCAACAAAACGTTCGAACATTTCATTACTCTATGAATAAAGAAGGTTATTGTCAAGTTCAAGCGTGGTGAAAGACAACAACAATTATATGTTTATCTGTTTCGCTCGAACTTGACCAGTTATATTAATATACATTCAGTATTGATCAGAAGAAGTCGATAAAGAATACTTGAAGAAGACCATTCTACATAGTTGAATAGTCACCTACTAGTAATTAATTAACCATTACGTATAAGTATGCTATATGGCTAGGTACTTATGCATAGTATATATTAGTTCAGTATTTAGTGTAATGTATTTCATAAATAAATCAAACATGTCCCAGTGCTAGAAGTAGTTGTTGTTTCATTCCTCTTGAGATGATCCTCCAAGTGACCCGCAGAGGCCCTTCCACACTTATAATCTACGGAAGTATTCATCCATTACAGTTGTTACCAGTGGGTTAACCTGCAGAGCCACAAAACACCCTAGGTACCACACACTTGGTTAGTTAAATGGAATTAAGAGTAGTCAAAAATTAAAAAGTGAAATGATACGAAGATTATTGAATGTTCTTTTTTACGTGCGAATAACTCTTGAATCGATGAAGGGAAGAAAGCAATAAGTAACATTTTCACTACTTGCGGAAGAAATAAGTGCTAAGAATAAGGAATTCTAAATTCATACTGTCGTTAAAAACGTCATTTTTCTCAAACCATCGAAAAATGTTGACATTTTTGGACTATTTTCAGGTGCAAAAGCCATCAATTCCCTTAACGTGCAAAAATTTGCTCGTTGCCTAGCAACACTTTTAATCCTAGGATTAAAAACGCTACTTTTAATCCTAGGACTAAAAGTAATTGCTTCTGAGCTCTCTAATTGCTTATTGCTAATTGTCTCTTACAAACTTATTGGGCAACTATATATAGGTATTTATTTGTTATTTATAGTGATATTGAATGTACAATTGGAACAATTATTGCCAAAATTCAAAGCACCACTGAAATTATCACTAACAACTTCTGAACAATTCGAAAGATTTTCATTAATGTTAGAACAACTCAAAATATTCTCCGTAACTGTTGATGAAACATTCGAGGAAATATCTGAACAGGTACTTGTACCTTCTTTGTCAGGTTGCAATATTTTTCTGGCAGTATTCTATTTGTTGATACGTGATTCTTCAATATATCCTTCTGCTACCGTACTCGATTTCCAACCTCCATGTCTTTTAAGACAAGTGAGGTCACCGCCACCATCAATGAGAAGTGTAGCAGATGTTGTTCTTAGCGAATGTCCAGTATACTCCTTCCAATTTTCTAACTTCAAAAATTTTGCAATTTCTTGCGGCACGGCACTAATTTTGTGAATACCAACAACCATTCTTTGACACTCACTTTAAGATACTTCAAAAATAAACGACGTTCCTGTATATTTAATGGCCGTAGTGCAACATATTTTCGAAATAAACGCAAATAATTATCGCCTATAATGGTAAACAAACGAGATTTCTTGTTTTTTGTCTGCAACATTTTTACGACCAGTACTGAGTCCATATCTTCAATGTTATCAATTTTCAAATAAACTATTTCGTCACAACGCATAGCACCTCCAATTCCTAATACTAGAACAACCTTTATCATCAAATATACATTATCAGGTGCCATATCCAGAAACCGATCCACTTCCTCCTTTGTAAAAACCCTAGACTTCTTAGGTATATATTTATCACTTTGCCTTTTTAACAATGCTCGTAATTTTGAATATTTACTAATATCCACACCATTTCTTATATCCAGTGTGGATCGCAACATTGAATACTGTGACGAAAGAGTGGATGGCTTGACGGTCTTTGTTAAATTTGAGAAATACACCATAAGAACACTCTTCGCATAGTTTTGCATATTTTTTTCTTTACACCAATCCATGACGCTGATATGCAAGTTCATAAACTTGGCGAGATTTGGGTGGCAAAAGATTTAGATATACTGCTTCGGCACTTGCCAATATATCCGCAGGTATATTTTCATCGTATTCGAGATTCATTTTGAAAGCAGCGTATCTGTATCTGTAGAGTAGGGAGGGTGAGTGTGTAGGCTCACAGCACTTAGGCCACATCTGACCCATTGTACATACTCCCGAGGAGTTGTCCTCCTAGGTCATTGTCCATCCTGTCCTTCTCAGGAAGGTGGACAGGTCACTGGGAGACATCTCCTTTATATCGGCAGGTGTAGGCCAAGACTCACCGAACACACACTCTCTTATTGACGATAACTCCGGACACTCGCATAAGACATGCCTGACAGTTTCATCTTCCTGTTCACACATCCTGCATAGAGGTGTGTCCACTAGCCCCATAGTATGGAGGTGTTTACTTAGTTGACAGTGACCAGTCAGAAATCCTACTGTTAAACGTAGGTTTTTCCTGGTCATCGCCAAATATTTCTTCGGCGCCAGCTTCCGAGGGTCGCCCAAGGTGATCCTGGCAAAACTGCATCCTTTGATTCCATCCCATCTCTTAAGGGATTGAGCATGGGTGTAACGTTTGGCTAGTTCCGCAATTGTCGAAGTCGTTAGGCCGTAGGTGTCAATGGGTCCTAGAATTTTTAGTCCAGCGGTTTCCCTGGCTAAAGAATCAGCAATGCGATTTCCTTTACTCCTGTCGTGCCCTTTAACCCACCTCAGGATAATGTTGTTATCTGCCGAGACGTCAGCTAAATCTTGGTGGCACTCTAGTACTAGCCTCGATATAACACGTTGTCTGTTCAAGGCTAATAGGGCTTGTCTACTATCAGTGCAGATTATTATGGTTTTGCCAGAAATTCCTCTTCTGGTTAGTTCTTTTGTGGCAATTGAGATACCAGCCAGTTCTGTTTGAACCACGCTGGTATTGTTTCCCATTCCCCACTTAATCTTGAGGCTCAGTGCTCTCGAGTAAACTCCGCAGCCTGAGCCTTCTTTCATTTTTGAACCATCTGTATATATGCGTATTGCATTTGCAGCATCTGGCTCTGTGTTCTGTTTTATTTGAATTTTTTAGGGTTTGTTAAACAAAAACCTTGGTTCAATTGCATCGTTGGCTGCCTGCAGGAGAGGTAGCGCAGTGAGCGCTTCCTTCCATAGGCTCAACCTCAATTGGCCCATTCCTACTTCGGGGTTTACACCAGCCGTGCGCAATCGTATCATGGCCATTAACGCAACCTCCTTGACGTGTAGGTCCAGAGAGGTCAGACCAGTAATTAGTTCCATTGCTGCAGTTGGTGTTGTTCTCATGGCTCCTGTGATGTTCAAACAAGCCATTCGCTGTATTTGATATAATTTTTGGATGGCCGTTGCTTGTAGAACCTTCGGTCCCCATGCAATTGCTCCATACGTTAACATGGGTCTTATTATTGCAGTGCAGATCCAGGTGGCCACACGGGGCGACAGACCCCATGTGCGTCCCACTGTCCTCCGACACTGCTCATATGCCACATATGAAAGCAGCGTAAAAACTACTACAAAAATTATATGATTAGTACGTCTACTTGACAATCAATATTTACCAACAATACCAGATATCCATGACTACCGACTTCGCTGTTATAATTAATAGGTGTTCAAATTTATTACCAGATTATTAACGATTTTTAAATGAAACTAAATTTATTTTAATTTTGACTTGGTTGAAGAAAAAATAGTACATATCATACGGACTAAAAGTGCCTATTTTTACTCGCAATTTTGCATTCGCTCGGCTGCGCTGCGCTCCGCCTCGCAACTGCAAATATTGCTCGTAAAAGAAATATGCACTTTCAATTCTTATAATATAATATACTATTCTTTCGACAAATTTGTCGGCTAATAACTGCGTTTTTATATTCATTGGTGAATTGAAGATTGGAGAAATGACGCGTTCATTTATTACTGTTGCATCAACCAAAATTGCAAACCACTCCATCTTGCATCGAGGTGGTGGATGAATTTGGTGGTTTACAAAATGACAGCTTAACCTCAAAAAACTAACGATTCTTTGGAGCGGTCAAAGAAATGGACAAAGAAATAGAAATCAATTTAAAATGTATGGTAACAAGGTATTGACGGCGCTATTAACAGAGTAAGAAATCGAAAAAATTTCATGTGGAACTATCAGATGAGCTGCTACTCCGGGATATAGAGGTTATAATAACTACAACGCTTTTCAAAGTATCTCCATCCATTTCGTAAATTTTTGCTAATAACAAAAATCAACTTAGAAATAGATTGTCAGTGGTCAGATGATTTAAAAAACAACAACGTTTTTTATGTGCCACTGATGACTCTAACATGTCGTTGTAGCGGAGACTGACGTCATTCAACCAATGGTGAATAAATAATGTTAAAAAACGTGCATATTATCTCTATGCTAATCATGGGCTAATCTATGAATATCAATATCCAGATAACTGGTATTGAAATTAGGTTACTAAACTAGATTTGTTGACCAAAAATGTGATAATATTTGTTGGAATATGACAACCAAAAACACTCTAGGAAGTAATTTGAATTTAATTGCTTCTAGATAACTGCATGAATTCAAAAAATCAATCACCAAAGATGGAGCAGGAAATATAACGGTCCAATTTTTATTTACTAATTTGAAAACTTCATTTTCTCTTCCATGATATCTCCAGATCGATTTGTTGTTTTCCGATATCAACGTATATGAACCAACGAAAAACTGAAATAAAGACCTATCAAGCATCAAAGGCGAGCACAAAAATATCTGTAGTTGTGGGCAATCTTATCAGGACAGAGTTAGAAACAGTTCATTAGACGACATTCGCCAACTTTTAGGGCAAACCTAATAAACAAAGATAGGAAAACTATTAAAGCCATAAAAAATATGTTCACGGGGCACTCTAAGCTTAAAAGGCACGCAAAAATAATAGGGTTGATAGACGAAACCATGTGCAGATTCTGTCACCTAGAAGAGTGCGACAGCCTGGCGAATATGTGCGATGAGAAGACACCGGCAAGAAATTACATAAAAGATTCAGTCTTGACTTGAGAATGTAATCTAGATTCAGAGGATCACAATACATCTGAAAAGGTCGCAGTGAAATAGGCTCATTAGCCACCTCATCAAATCTATCTATCCAAGAGTCACTTTCAAATTAAAAACTTATACACACAAAAAAGAAATATTTGTGCGACTAAGGGCCGGTTTTACAAGAGAGATTTATACTAGGTATAGTTATACTGGGTATAAAGTTATACCAAAATTTATACCTAGAATGAAATTAGTTGGTTTTACGATGCTTTTTTACACCGGTATAGCAATTCTTACTTCAATAATTGCTATACCGGTGTAAAAAAACATCGTAAAACCAACCAGTTTTAAACTAGGTATAAATTCTGGTATAACTTTATACCCAGAATAACTATACCTAGTATAAATCTCTATTGTAAAACCGGCCCTTAGGGCCTTAGTAAGAATTGCTATACCGGTGTAAAAAAGCATCGTAAAACCAACCAGTTTTGAACTAGGTATAAATTCTGATAAAACTTTATACCCAGAATAACTATACCTAGTATAAATCTCTCTTGTAAAACCGGCCCTAAGGGATTTATACTAGGTATAGTTATTCTGGGTATAAAGTTATATCAGAATTTATACCTAGAATAAAACTAGTTGGTTTTACGATGCTTTTTTACACCGGTATAGCAATTATTAGAGTAGGAATTGCTATACCGATGTAAAAAAGCATCGTAAAACCAACTAATTTTATTCTAGGTATAAATTTTGGTATAACTTTATACCCAGTATAACTATACCTAGTATAAATCTCTCTTGTAAAACCGGCCCTAAATGTCGTAATTGATAGATCCGAACAATTTCTATATTATCCTTATTTATGTTTCGTATTATTCCAATAAGTCACAGCGATTAAAACAAACAAAAATAAATTTAATATTAAGCCTTCTGGTTAAATGATTGCGGATGAAATTAAATTTAATGGAATTCGGTCAATGAAAATCTAAACGAACTCGGCAACATCGCTTTTCAGTGTGTCGTCGGGACGCTGCTACCGGCGCCCCTTTTATACGGCATTCGTGCACCACAGACCTATATCTGTGGGGACTTAGGGGTGGGTCGCCCCTAAAATCACTCGTTACTTCTGCTTCTGGCGCTTTCGGGGAAGATGGACATCTTGTTTTGTTCCTTACTTTTCAATAAAAAAAGTTTATATACAGCGGACGGGGGAAAATAATTTTTGTGGTCAAATGGTATCAGAAAATGAGGAATAATTTTATAAATCAATATTGTATCACTTGAGAACAGACAGAACAATTTTCCTCCAATTCCCAATTCAATTAATATTATAACTTTGTTTTTAAAAGTTTCTTATGTTATAGTGATGAAATTGAAATTTTAAGCTTGAGGATTCATGTTTTTCCAATTAACTTGTAGTTGGTCCAAACAGGCCGGCAGCTGTCATAAGTTTATTATTTCCCATCAAACTGTTCATGTTAATATTCATATTAAGCAATACCTACATGTTTTCATAGACTGGGACTTCTTTATAACGTTAACGATGATTGAGCTTAATTTATTCATAATATTATCATCTACTCGAGGTCTGAAGAGAAATGATAATTTCATTCCTTGGGGCATCCCCTTTCTGCATTAACTGTTACCCTCAATTTTGATAATTCAGTATGGGTCAAATGACATTGAATAATTTAGTCCTAATGTCGACGATATGAACACGTCAACGAAACATATTCAATTATTTGAAGTTTTATTTAGGCTTAGATTAATTGACACGATTGAATAATAGTATATTATGCAACGATCATGTAATGATGGTTATTAATACACGTATGGTGAGAGTTGCATACGCTATTTTTTCTACACCCGATAAATAATCAAAAACCATAAATTTTATATTTTTATTTAGCACAAGGCTGGCTTCGAACCTGGAACTCATACTGTAGTCTATAGTCCAAATTGGGCGCCTTAACTCATAGGAACTTGGATAAACGTCAAATGCACAGCATGCTTGATTGAAAAATTATGGGTTTCTATTGATTAAAAATCTGTATCGTAATGGGTATCATTATGAAACGGATTATGGCCATATAAGTGCATTGTTATAACACGGGTGTAGAAAAAACAATTTAATTTGTTTAAATCTTCACTATATTTGAAACTCTGTTCAACTTAAGCTTGTGACACGTGAAATCATACATTGTACATATGTTAAAAAGCGTGCGAAAATGACCAATGCTTTTTAAATAGGGTTAAATAGGTAGGTAATGATCGAGTTGCCTTGAATTTAGTCGTTTGTTGTATAAACTTTTGCGCTGTCAGTAAATTTGACAGAAGTGTCAGGCATAGTGAAAAATATTTTCAGTTATATTTAAAATATTACACTTATTTTAAATGGAAGAACCTCGAGACGAATGCATTTCTTTGGATTGCACACCACCTAAAATTGGAATCCGTTATGTAAATATTTGTTTATAGAAAATTTTTTTTATGTTTTTTAACCCATTCAGAGCACATTCTTTTTTCTTCATGTGGATGTGGTGTAGATAAAGTTTTGTATGACACTTGTGCGTGAAGTACTTTTGCGCACGAGTTGCGAAAAAGGCACTCGTTACGCCAAAGTATAACTTCAAGCACTATCATAAATAACTATTTTCCATAGAGAAGGAAACAATACCTAATTATTTAAACATGTCACAAATATAAAATACAGCACGACAAAACCGCCTTAACCTTTTAACCTTAATTTAAAATTCTTCTAAACATAAAACACTGACCTGCATCGAGAAGCTCTATAGGTGAAATATTGAAAACCTTTTTAAAATCGTTTTGTATTAAGCTCAATCTACCCTTATCACAAAGCCATCAAGTGGTTAATTTTTTTTTACTTATTAAAAATAATCCCATTTCAGTAAATCCTGTGTATAGAGTATCACATTTTTAAATCCATCCAATCCGAATTCATTAATTAAAAGAAAAAAGTAATTGGAAAAAATGTTTGTCATTTCGGAAAAATGGTGAAATTTAGGAATGATCAGTTGAACCAAAGCAGCAGCTTCTTTTGACTTGTAGAAGAGCATCATAAATATCTTTAGCTTCCAATTTGTGGCGTTTTTTTCAGTACTAATTGTAGAATTATACTGAATGTCTTATTTATAATTGCTATCTCTGTTTTAATACGAAATATATACCCATATTCAAACCAAGTGTGTTCTGGATAATGATATTGATATGGTCAAAGATACATGATAAGCTAGGACCATATAAAGTTTAATTCAATCTCGAATATTATTTATCGCATGTAATTAGTGAAGCGATATGAAAATTGTGAACAATTCACAATCCCACAAAGTTTCAAGAACATTCAAAAAAAGCTATAGGCTTGAAAGTGCTCACTTAAAAATATACAAAGGAGCCACAAGGAGTACCAAACAAACCTTTGGTTGAGGATCAAGAAAACTGCAGTTTGTGATGGTTGAAATATTCAGTAGATTAGCATGAAGAGACATAAAAGTTTCTCTAAATGGAAGTGGGTTTAAAGAAAAAGAAGATTGAAATACACTGTTTTGTGGAATTCTACCAAGGATACAGAAAACGAAGGATTATCATTATGTCGGATAGTCAAGCAGTCATTAAAGCACTGAGCTTTTGTGTAATCAGCTTCAAAATGGTGTGGAAGTGCCTAGGCAAACTCAATGAACTAGGCGAGAACACAGGACACAGGACACACTGGAATAGAAGGAAATGAAATAGCAGATGAACTAGCAAAGAGGGGGACTGAAATACCTTTCTGGGGGCCTGAACCCTATTGCGGAGTCAGCCCCAATGTAATATTGGAAGAAATAGCAAAGCCGAGGAAAAGAGAAGATCTCTGACCATTGGAAAGATCTAGTAGGACTTATACAATCAAAGACTCTTCTGGGTGACTACAATCTATTGAGATCAAATGAATGCATAAGTCAAAGTAAAACTGCGCTAAGAGTTTTAACAGGGATCCTAACGGGACATTGTCGCCTTAATGGGTAACCAAAATAGTGGAGGAAGAAGAATGTAGATTTTGTAGCATGGAAGAAGAAACCTCCATCTACATACTTTTCAGCTGCACAGCTCTTCAGAATCCTAGAGCACAGCACCTGGATAAAGGAGCAACATTCACCAAAGTTGTAGCCTGCAGATATCCTAAAATTCCTCCGGGAAATAGGACTAAAGGAGCTACTAGTTTCAGAGACTCTCCTCAGAAACTAAGTAGAAGTAAGGGGGCACAAATAGATCTTTTAGGTCTCAGTGAATGTCACCCCAAAATACATACATACATACATACAGACATTTTTATGTATATTAAGGACAAGGGAAGAGTTGATTGATTACACCAGCATATCCAGCATAGGTTTCGCATTCTCAGCATCTCAGCCCTTGTGCTTTTTGTGCTCTTGGTTCTAGTACTAGGAATATGAGTGCTTCATATTTTAAGGTTACGTTTGAAACTGTTTCTTCCCTTCAGAACCGACAGATGTGTGCTTTCTTATGGTGCAGCGGTTTATGAGTAATTACGTCACTTTCCACCAAAGTCTGATGTATTTAGAAAGAAAATTGTTAAGCCACCAATCCAAAAAGGATCGAAAGTATAATTTGGCAAGTTTATTTGAAGCCGTGAAAGGAATGCAGTCGAAAACATTCGATATTGCCACGTTTAACTATGAAAAAGCTAAAGTGCTAAGTATTTAGTGATAATTATTAGAGAAGAGACTTTTTTTATTAACAATATTAACAATGTGATTAAACGTTAGTTCTTTGATGTGCTTGTTTCCTTGGATTTTTTCTATTAACATTATTTTTTCAATTTATGAATATTAAAAGATGAGCACTTTTCCAAATTTGTTGTGGGCTTCTTCAAGCTCTGGCAGCGTTGTACGAAAACCATAATTACCACACCCTCCGAATTACATAATTGGTGATTTTTATCGAAAGGCCTGACCAGCTGACTTCTTATTGGCAAGCGCGTGTGTGTGTTCTTCCCTCTCACTTCCTCAAATGACTGATATTGATTTATCCAGTGGCGTTGGTATTGTCAGTTACCTTTGTATTTTCAGTTTTACTTGGTAAAATAGGTACCGTACGCCATTTGTACTTTTATGACAGATATTCGCCATGTTTCCTGGCCTCTTACCGATGCCCCGTAACTTCAAATAAACTTGACAAACTATAGTATAGTTTTTCTATATTTCAATGGACAATATTATAGGGGATAGATAGAAACGAGTGGAATAATTAAAATTTATCTGTAACATATTCGTTGATCAATTCCAATTTTTACATGCAGTTGAATTATATTCACTAGAGCCGCAATTTGCTAAAATTCAAATTATTCCACAGATTCTTATGAGCATTGCGCAAATTGGCCTCTCATTCATAACCATCGACGAAAATCAATTTACGATAATCCGATAGAATCTCTCGACCTTGTCGAGATATTTGACACAAAGAAATTCATAGTTCTAGCACTTTTTCATAATGAGGGTGTAGCAAGCTTAACAACAATTAAAAGGCTGCATTGCAACGTAAAATAAGTTCCGCCGTGAGGACCTTGTAGTAGTTAGAGCGTAGTGTCAGAGATGACGTCATCGAACGCTGCCGTCGCTGCCGCCTGGATATCATCTCGATCGATGTGTTCCTGCTACTCCTCCCTCAATCCAGACAGCCAGTAACGGACTGGCTGATGGCCAAACTCATCCTGTGGATCTTATAAGACGTAATAACTTAGATCGAGAATTACAATAAGGACACGGTGATTTTAAAATTCACTGATAGAGTGGTTATTTTTTAAACGTATATTCAACAGTATGTGCTCAGAAAAGTTGATAATTATCTTCAAGACTTTAATAAATACTCGAGTAAATAACAATGTAATTCTGGTATTAATAACCTGACTAGAGCCAGAGAACTCAGGCTTAATACAAGTGATCGCCAGCTATTCTGATGCACCAGAAATTATCAACTAAGAGAGAAAGAGTAATGATAGCTTTATTCGGGTATTTGTTTCTGGAGAGTCCGTAAACCAATCTGGAATTGCGCAGAGCTAGTTGCGTACTTTATTCAGACCTAAGAACTATTATCGGACCGTTCAAAATTGATCAAAGTTTGAAAAAACTCGAACATTCCGCATAGTCTATAAAACTGAATTGACCTAACCTTTTTGTTACTTTATATTGACCAAAAAAATTACCTAAAATGTAGCACAAACTGCTTCTCATTATATTGAGGGACAGTCTTCTCCACAATGTTTTCGTTTTTGATATTATCTTGTAATGCTTCTGGAATTATAAAATTATTGATCACATCAAGAAGAACATCGTCTTCACTTGACGATGATGTTGATGATGATGATGACATTTGGTGAATATTAAATTTGGAAAGTAAAAATCCAAAATAAACAACAAACACTAAATAAATATCTACCTCTATACCTCTGCGAATTTTCAAAATAGATCTCACCCCTCTCCTTTGATTTGATTTGATTTGAGCATGCGTAAGAAATAATCCGAAAATCGTACTATCTCGAGACTTGAGACTGGCTTAGACGGTTTCCGAACCGTCCAAGAACTGCTCTAAAATAAACCCGAACGCCAAATCGCCAAACGCCAAAATCCGGACAGTCTTAGAACAGTTATTGTATTAACCCGAATGAAGCTAGTGTTCCGCATCTCGGCTGCTATTAGTCTTGTCCACGACCACCTAATAATAAGTCAATATTTCACCTCCTAACTAAAGGTATATGGTACCCATATTTCAACTGTCGTGAATTATGGTTCATAATACACTGTAGTGTATTATGGTTCATAATTCACGACTAGAGATGGGGGTACAATATTGAATAAACTATTAAATCTGTTTATTTTGTTCAGGAAATTTGTTTCTGACATATATCGTATCTATAAAATAATTGTAATTTTTAGTATTGATACTTTTCATAACGATATTTTCTATTATTAAGTATTTTAAAACAATATATTTATAACGGTACGTTGTATTGATACTCTCTACAGTATCGCCCATCTCTATATATGTCAAATTATTTGAAGTAGCTGCCACAACATTTTGAGGTTACTAATATGCCAAATCGCTACTGACTTTACTGACTTTATGGCCATAATTCACTTGGGTGACTTGCGGGTGACGTCACCCATCGTGAATTATGGCTATCATAAATTGCTCGTTTAATAATATACTTTTATTTTGACAAACGCCAATTGCATGGAGCCTCAGTAGCAGAGCGTCACACAGTTATTGTTCCTGCTTTGTACAATGTAATTTGTAATAGGGAGCGCTTTTATCGATCCCATGTACCTTCTACTACTTTCGATTATACCTTAAATGGTCATGTCTTGGAATCTGTTAATCAAATCAAAGACCTTGGAGTTATTCTAGATCCCACCTTAAGCTTCAATCAACACATACCTACAGCTATCCATAAATCCATGAAAATGTTAGGTTTTATCAAAAGGCTAACCCACGATTTTACTGACACATCTGCAATTAAAGTCCTTTATTGTTCACTTGTCCGACCCCATCTAGATTATTGTTCTTCTGTCTGGTCTCCTCATTACATAAGACTCTGCAGGAACATTGAAAATGTCCAACACAATTTTCTTAGATACATGGCCTATAAATTGGGTATCTTTTGCGATTATGAATTGTTAGAGCATTTTCTAAACATCCCCTCCTTGGAAACTAGGAGGAAACAGAGAGACCTGACATTACTTTTCAACATTATCAATGGCAGATGCAGTTGTGCTGAACTTCTAGCAAAAATTAATCTTCATGTTCAAACCCGATCAACCCGACAGCAACAAACATTTTATGTACCTTTTTATCGTTCAAACAATACTTTCAATAGCTGTATTCCAAGAATGTTAAGATTAGCCAATACTCATAATGATCTTGAGATGTTTAACACCCCCTTTCATCACTTTAAAACTCAGTTACTGAATACCGAGCTTTAATGTTTTAATGTTAATGCTTTATTTAAGCTTATTGTCTATTGTCTATTGTCTTTTTAAATTTTTAACCTCTTTTTTACTTATTCTTTATTGTATGACATGTAATTATTTCATATTTTTTCATTCTATTCTAATTATAATTTTAAAATTGTAATTTATACCTAAAATGGGCTTGCCCGTAAATAAATAAATAAATAAATAAGTATCGTCAGAATTTGCACGGCATTGCGGAAAAATTGTGTACTTCAAGTTAGCTGGCGATTACCTTTCTTGGATTATTAATGCCAAAAGTATGTAGGATCAAATTCTAAAAAAAAAACAAGCAAAAATAAGAATAAATATTGGAAATATCAGGATCATTTTATATTAAATAAAATAATTTATTGAACCAATAACCTTTTTAGACGTATATGGAAATATTCCTTATCCAACAACTATCCTATGTTCAGATTTAATTTATGCCCAATATAAACAATTGAGCAAGTCCGTATTCAATTTAACGGTTTAGCGAAGGAATATTTGGGTACATTCGAACCGTCTAATGTTTTTTTGCTGTAATCGGATACAGAAGATAAAAATGTATTCCCTAGGAATATAATAAATCGAGTTTTGGGACAGTTAAAACCTGTTTCATTGTTCTAATATGTACTATTGACTGATTGCTTAGTCCGTCCCTGTTATCTTTGCGATCGCTGTTGCTGCTGCTGCTCATCGTTGACACGTGGAGATCAACTATTGCGCCATAGTAATAATATTTGTTTATTTTTTTGACTGTGACCGGAATTTTAAAAACAATTTGTAAAATAAAACAATTTTGGGTAAATATTTACAATCGTGGCTTTTGCGAAAAATGGCTCCAAATTTTTCACTCACAATTTTTAATGTTAAAAAATAGCATCCCATACAAAATTAAGAATGGGGAGCCCATAAAAACCCACCCCCCACCCGAATTTAAGTGATTGTTCGACTTGTTGACGTCTGTCATCTGTTTGGGCGTTGGTTTGCGGGGGGGTTATGTCTCGGTTTTGAGGGGGGGCTCTACCTTCTTCTGCCCTTCTACCTCGAGTCCTACCACTCATTGTTCTTTCACATTTTTCTATATCTTTTTATATTCGAAGACTTCCCCCTCCTCAATATTGCATAAAATATTATTCATTATTGATAAAAAAACATGTCATAAAAATTGGGGAGCCATTTTTCGCAAAATCTGCGATTCTAAATATTCACTCAATTTCGTATGTAGCAAGTTATCAAGCGTATAAGCGAACAAGACTTCAAATTTTGTTATTTACAGTTACTAGACTCCGTTTCACATAAGAAGAAACCACTATTGTAAAAGTCTAGAAGTTGCAATCGTATGCGGGAAGAAGCTGCACATAACAATATCTGAACATCATTATCGACTAAGGCATAAGGTTTTGACCGATATTGATGTTCAGATATTGTTATGTGCAGCTTCTTCGCGCATACGACTGAAACTTCTAGTGGGTTATTCTTATGTGAAACGGAGTCTACTACAGTTAGCGCAGTGACGGCAGCATTGGCGAGGCTAGTGAATTTTTCAAGGGGGTGAATACAGCCAGCCGATCAGCAACATTGGAGACCATTAGGTTTTTGAGTGAAATGGGCGGAATATGCAAATAATGAAATAGTTTGATAACATAATAATATCCGATTGGGTTACTTTTTAGCGACCATAGCGAATAGCAGGTTCCTGAATCTAATTATTTCCTTCCTGTCTTTCCGTTTTGCTATGATGTAACTTAGAGAAGGGTGGGTGTATTGTATCAACTCTCTGTTTGGGCTAAAACCACCTGGAAAAATTGCTTTCAGTAGAGTTTGTTCAACCATGCTATTTTACACTTAACCCACAGATTATAAAGAGAACAGATACGAATCCCGGTAAAACATTAAACGATTTTCAGCTCCGTCGTCAATGACCTTGGACCTTTAACTCGATATGAATTAAAACAATAATCATGATCGAATATATATTTATGTATTTATTAAATACCTATATGTACATTCTTATGATTTGTTATAAATAGTCATGACTCTTGGGAGATTAATTAATAAATACATTTTTAGATAACACAAATAATTACAAAAATCAACCAAATTTTTGAGTACAAATAATTCTTAATCTATTTATTATCAAAGGGAATACAATATACACCTATGCATGCATTTTGATAATAGTTTGTAGCACCAAAGTTAATATCAAAAACTTTAAAATTTCTTTTATCATAGGCCGGGATATTAAATTATATACTCACATCCTTTGGAAATCGAAAGAACTTTATTTTTCTTTCCGAATAAAATGTATTTGGACAGTCTCTGTATGAACAATACACTTTGCCATGATGTTTATTCATTTTATAAGAATAATAATCTATACCACTATATTTTTATAGTTAATATTACCACAACGCACAATCGATTAGTCAAATAACACAATTAATATCGCCAATTGAACACCTTTCAAACAATGAAGCAAACAAAAATGAATTTTGAGCACAGATTACAAGTGATTTTGAGCATGTTTTGACATTTTGATTATGTTAGGTTAGGTTAGCCGTCATCGTTATTGTGCATGGTTGCCAAGGATGTGGTTTGTGAAAAAAGTATATATCTATGGTATGATTTTTATACATTATAATGTTTTTAATTGTATAATTCTTTTAATGGTAATAAAATTGATTCAAAACAAGTAATTATCGAATATTTGTATCTGTATAACTATCACACATAGCGTTTTCCATTGGCATGCACTTAGTTGGCACCAAGTTCGAGCGTACTCTACACCAGTGTACCGATATTTTGCACTGAGTGCAGGGTCAATGGAACACAGAAAAGTTGTCAGTTGTCATTCGTCAAATCAAGTTGGTTGTTTTGTGGTGGTTTTTGTTGTTTTGATTAAAAGCAGGTGCAGTTTTATGTATCCTTATCTAGTTGTTTCATTATTTAACATTAAAAATAATGAGAAAATTTTTATTAAAAGTACATTGAGATTATTCATTTCCTAAAA
Source organism: Galerucella pusilla (assembly GCA_910591695.1). Classification (NCBI taxonomy): domain Eukaryota; kingdom Metazoa; phylum Arthropoda; class Insecta; order Coleoptera; family Chrysomelidae; genus Galerucella; species Galerucella pusilla. Next base: position 19,802 of record CAJUYI010000613.1, on the reverse strand, counting down.
CAACTTAATACTTCCAATCACTGGTTCAGTATTTGTGAAATACTCTACTTTTTACAATAATATCCAGTGAAAAATAAATAAACTACTGTTTTTCGAAAGAGCAATCATTCTCCTTTCCAAAAATGTATAGTTTTCTATCTTTTGTTTCATTAACAACAAACATATTCGAGGTTTTATGTTGTAGTACATTTTTAATCAGTAGTTTTATATGAACGTATTTTGATTCCTAAAATCAACTCATGCTGTGACCGTTTGATGCCTAACATCAAAATCAGCAATTTTGACAATAGTAGTTTTGTTAAGTCATATAAGTCGGTTTCGAAATGATCTATACAGTGAGTGAAAAAGCTCAAACTGTAATAATTTATGCAGAAACGAAATCAATAATTAAAACAAGGAGGATATTCAGAAGGAAATTCTCCGAATTAACTGTCCCAGATTTTTTTCTATGGGGATATGTGAAGGATAGGTGCTGCAATCCTAAACCTAACAATTTAGCAGAACTAAAAAATAATATCAGGAACATTATTGGAAACATTTCGCAAGAAATTTCGCTAACAGTTATGCATAAACGAAGAAGGTAGGCAGCATTTATTGTAACTTTTTTGTTCTTTGTTCTCTATACATATGTATTGAATAATGTTATTATTATTATTATACTAATTAAACTGTCAGATTTGTTGGCAATTATT